>CM069132.1:156381319-156553819 GCA_035221665.1 Okamejei kenojei
GTGGCACACTTCGTCCGCTTAGGACTCACTCGCGTGAGAGGAGGCGATTCGATGGCCCGGAGGAGAATACGACACGGCCGGCCGACGATCCGGTACCACCTCACGCTGTGGGTGGAAGACTTGCGGTTCACCCGTGCCAGACAGCAGCGACGAGTGGGACTCGTCTCCCTTTCCAGCCTGCGTGTCTCGTCCCTGACCACTTGCGCGGCAGGACCCGCCTATATGGAGTCTGCAAACGAGCCTGAAACACAGCGGAGTTGGTCGCTTAGCCCGCTCGGCCTCTCTGCGGTGGAGACACGCGGCACCAGATCGATACAAAGAAACAGAGGTTTTTTCAAGAGGAACACACCCGGGCAAAATCGTGATGGGCGTCCTCAGTGCTACTGCACCATTATGGACCTTTTCCACTTTTCTAGTACATACTATTAGCAAATTAGTCCGCCGACTCTCACCCAGAAGAGCACTCTGTTTTACCATCTGTGTTGCTTTCCAGTCTTTTCTGTGACTGCATACACACCCAACAAATCTTCTAAGTGGTCTCTGAAAATCGTGTGTTCCGAAAATCTCCGGGCACCCCACCTATCCCCCGTACAGATAAACAATTTTCATGTTCGGCGGGATTTAGTCGGTAGTCTATCCGGATTTGTCGCACGAAACGCCCGCGCAATGCCACAAATCACATCCTAATAGAGACTTCGAGGGGAAACTAGTTAACCATGTCCGGCACTGCCCGTACCAGAAATGCGATTTGCTGATAGGCGGCAGTCGGTCCGGTAGGTCTTGCCGGGGAAAGTCGCGCCGCGGACGGCTGAGGGCCACAAAATCGGCCCTCAACTAGTTCGGTGGGAGGAAAATTGTTAACCGGCGGCGGGCAAAAAAAGGTTATGGCGGGCAGGTTGGCCGGTAGCCTTCGAAAAACGTGGCACGCAGCGGTTTGCGTGGGAGTCCATCTCGACCTCATGCGGGGTCCGCCGACCAGCTTTGGGTCTTAGTTGCAATTCTCGACTCTGGACCTGAGACCAGTTTTCGGACTTGGTGGCTGCAATGTCGACCGTAGCCGTTTCAGTGGGTTGCTTAGTGAAGGTCCTGCCGAAAAAATGCGACCGGTCGATACGGTCAAGGCAGCAATTCGATATCATCGGACTTCTTGCCATATCCGGTCTGCCGCCTGGGGGGGCGCCCGCCCGCACGCGCGGCCATTGCCGCCTTGCCGCCATTGCCGTCGATCCGGCGCTTATTTCGAGCCGCTCGTGTATTCGCACCCGCCCGGTCTTTACCTACGGCGGCCGCGTTGGCGCATAAAATGTCGGCCAATATATCTCCGGGGCCGCCATCGGCACTTTAAAAATTCGGCCACATCAATCTCGGACACCCCACCTATCCGCCGCTACCGCGAATGTCAAAATGGAGAATTACGTGAAACCAGGGGAGTATCTGAACCAATGTGAGCGTACTCATAACCTGTTCACGAGTTGACATAAACAATTCACTCGCAAACGACGTACCTCAAACGGCAAGTACTTTTTTAACTTTGTCCTATAGTGAACCTGCACGCGATTTACATCGACATTCAGCCCGCATATCGGCGCACCTCAAAGGCAGCGCTTTTAAATTTGCTCTTTCCGAGGTTTTAAATCACTAAGCGAATAGTCGGCATCGTGAACACAGTACACCGAGTCACATCAACAATTCAGCGCAAAAACGGCGCACCGCAAAACGGCAGTGCTTTTAAATTAGCTCCTTTAGTGGAAACAGCTCGCCGATTGACATCGACAATTCACCCCGCGACGGCGCAACTCAAAACGGCAGCACTTTTAAAGTGCTCCCTACCGAGTTTGTAATCACCAAGCGAATCGAAGGGGTTTCGTGAACTGTACACCGGATTACATCAACTATTCACCCCGCAAACGTGCCCCTCAAACGGCATTTCTTTTAAATTAGTCCCTTCGTTGGAACCAGCACACCGATTGTCATCGACAATCACCCCGCCAAACGACGCCACCTCAAACGGCATTTCTTTTTAAATTAGCTACCTTCGTGAACCAGAACACCGATTGAACATCGACAATTCAGCCCGACAACGGCGCACCTCAAACGGCAGCACTTTTTAAATTTGCTCCGTTCCGAGTGTTTAATCACCCAGCGAATCGACAGGGCATCGTGAACCAGTACACCGATTCACATCAACAATTCACCCGCAAAACGACGCACTAAACGGCATTTACTTTTAAATTAGCTCCCTTCGTGGAACCAGCACGCCGATTGACTCTCGACAATCACCGCAAAACGACGCACCTCAAACGGGAAGTACTTTTAATTTAGCTCCTTCGTGAACCAGACGCCGATTGACATCCGACAATTACCCCGCAAACGGCGCACTCAAACAGGCCAGCACTTTTATATTTGATCCCTTCAGAGTTATTAATCCACAAGCGGAATCGACGGGCATCGTGAACCAGTTACACCGATTCAATCAACAATTCACCCGCAAACGACGCACCTCAAAACGGCTTTACTTTTACATTAGCTCCCTTCGTGAAACCAGCACCGCCGATTGACATCGACATTTCAGCCCGCAAACGGCGACATTCAAACGGCAGCACTTTTAAATTTGCTCCTTCGAGTTTTAATCACCAAGCGAATCGACGGGTTCGTGAAACCGGTTCACCGATTCCATCAACAATTCACCCGCAAACGACGCACCTAAAACGGCATTACTTTTATATTAGCTCCTTCGTGAACTGCACACCGATTGACATCGACATTCAGCCCGCAAACGGCGCACCGCAAACGGCAGCATTTTAAATTTTGCTCCATTCCGAGTTTTTTAATCACAAGCGAATCGGACGTGCATCGGATACCTGTCAACCGATTCCATTCAACAATCAGCCCGCAAACGGCAGTGCTTTTAATTAGCTCCTTTTAGTGAACCAGCACACCGATTGACATCGACAAATCACCCCGCGAACGGCGCCTGAAACGCAGCCCCACAATTTGCTCCCTTGAGTTTTTAATCACCAAGCGAATCGACGGGTTTCGTGAACCAGTAGACCGATTCACATCAACAATTTTCACCCCGCAATCGACGCAACCTCAAACGGCATTACTTTTAATTTAGCTCCTTCGTGATCAGCACACCGATGACATCGACAATTCACCCCGCAACGACGCCCCAAAACGGCTTACTTTTAATTAGCTCCTTCGTGACCAGCACAACGATTGACAACGACAATTCAGCCCGCAAACGCGCACCTGAAAACGGCAGCACTTTTTTTAAATTTGCTCCTTCCGAGTTTTAATCACCAAGCGAATCGGACGGCTCCGTTTCGTGAACCTGTACCGATTATCATCAACAATTCACCCGCAAACGGACGCACTCTCAAACGGCAATTACTGTTAAAAATTAGTCCTTCGTGAACCAGCACGCGATTGAAATCGACAATCACCGCAAACGACGCACCTCAAAAACGGCATTACTTTTAAATTAGCTCCATTCGTCGAATGTTCACAAGCTATCGCCACGATTGACATCGACAAATCACCCGCAAAACGGCGCACCTCAACGGCATCACTTTTAAATTTGATCCTTCAGTGTCTATAATCACCAAGTAAATCGACGGCATCGTGAACCAGTACACCGATTCACATCAAACAATCACACGCAAACGACGCACCGAACGGGCAGTGCTTTTAATTTGCTCCCTGCGTGTACCAGCACACGATTGACATAGACAATTCAGCCGCAAAACGGGCTCACCTGAAAACGGCAGCACTTTTAAAGTTGCTCCCTTCCGTGTTTTGAACACCAAGCGATTCGACGGGCATCGTGAACCAGTAACACCGATTCACTATCATCAATTTACCCGCAAACGAGCACTCAAAAACGGCAGTTATTTTAATTAGCTCCCTTAGTGAACCGCACGCCGTTGACATCGACAATTCAGCTCCGCAAACGGTTTGCTGCTCAACGGCAGTACTTTTAAACTTGTGTTCCCTTCAGAGTGTTTAATCACCAAGTAATCGACGGGCATCGTGACCAGTACACGATTCACATCAAACATTCACCCGCAAACGACGCACGCAAACGGCAGTGCTTTTAAATTAGCTCCCTTGTTGTTACCAGCACAACGATTGACATCGACAATTCACCCCGCAAACGGCTCTCCTGAAAACGGCCAGCACTTTTAAGTTGCTCCCTCGAGTTGTATAATCACCAAGCATCGACGGCATCGTGTACCAGTAGAGAGTCACATCAACAGTATTCATCCGCAAATGGTGGCACCTCAAACGGCAGTACTTTTACCTATGCGCCCTTTTAGAGTATAGGAGTAGGGAGGTGCTACTGCAATTGTGCAGGGGTCTTGGTGAGCCCACCGCCTGGAGTTATGCATGCAGTTTTGGTCTCCAAATCTGAGTCATGACATTCTTGCTATAGTGGGAGTACAGGAGAAGGTTCACCAGGACTGATTCCTGGGATGTCAGGACTTTCATATGAAGAAAGGCGGGATAGTCTGGGCTTGTTACTAGCTAGAATTTAGAAGATTGGGGGGGGGGGGGGTGGATATTATAGAAACTTACAGAATTCATAAGGGTTGGACAGGCTAGATGCAGGTAAGATTGTTCCCGATGTTGGGGAAGCCCAGGACAAGGGGTCACAGTTTAAGGATAAGGGGGAAATCATTTTAGGACCGAGATGAGACAAACATTTTTCACGCAAGTGGTGAATCTCTGGAATTCTCTGCCACATGAAGGTAGTTGAGGTCAGTTCATTGTCTATATTTAAGGGGGGAGTTAGATGTGGCCCTTGTGGCTAAAGGGATCAGCGGGTATGGAGAGAAGGCAGGTAAGGATACCGAGTTGGATGATCAGCCATGATCATATTGAATGGTGGTGCAGGCTCAAAGGGTTGAATGGCCTTACTGCTGCACCTATTTTCTACGTTTCTATGTTTCTGCTTCAATGCTTACGAGTGTAAAGTAACCAAGCAAATCGACTGGCATCGTGAACCACTGCCCTGATTCACATCAACAATTCCCCCCGCAGATAGTGCACCTGACACGGACAGTACTTTTCAAATATACGCCCTTTACGAGTGTAAAGTAACCAGCAAATCGACTGGCATCGTGAACCAGTCCCCCGATTCACGTCAACAATTCCCCCCGCAGATTGTGCACCTGACACGGCAGTACTTTCTAAAATATACACCCTTACGAGTGTAAGTAACCAAGCAAATCGACTGGCATCGTGAACCAGTAGCCCGATTCATGTCAACAATTCCCCGCAATTGTGCACCTGACACGGCTGTACTTTCAAATATACGCCCTTACGGTGTGTAAAGTAACCAAGAAAATCGACTGGCATCGTGAACCAGTAGCCCGATTCATGTCAACAATTCCCCCCGCAAATTGTGCACCTTAATGCGGCAGTACTTTAAATATGCTCCCTTACGAGTGAATATCATCCATAAAATCGACAGTCATCATGAACCAGTAACACTTTAACAATTTCCCACTCAATACTGATGACAAGTACGTTCAACCACCAAAAAAAAATACCAAGTCCGTGGGGGGGGGGGCAATTAATTCCCCCCGCAAATTGTGCACCTTAAGCGGCAGTACTTTTAAATATGCTCCTTACGAATGAATATCATCCATAAAATCGACAGTCATCATGAACCAGTAACACTTTACAATTTCCCACCTCAATACTGATGACAAGTACGTCAACCACCAAAAAAAATTACCAAGTCCGGGGGGGGGCAATTCGTTGACCGACTTGGCCGTGGCCGGTGAATTATGATCAAGTGGGCCCTGGGGTGCTGGACGGCACACAAAGGGCAGCCGGAGGGGCCAGCTGAGAGTTTTGGCCCGGGCGCGGGACTTTGCGCGCGACGTCGCGCGCAAAGTCCCGCGCCCGGGCCAAAACTCCTCAGCTGGGCCCCTCCGGCTGCCCTTTTTTTGTGTTCTGCTGCACGCAAAGTCCAGCTCCCCCATCCAAATCATTAACACGGGACGATCGGCCATGAGATGGAAGGGGGGAGGGGTGGAGGGGTGGGGGTGGGAGGTGGGGCGTCAGCGAAGGTCCCGAGGGTCGGACAGCTGGCCGGCTGCCGACCGACGAGGGCCACGGGCGAGGCGCTGCTGCTGCACTCCATGGGCTGGCACTACGCCGGGACGGGTGAGGCGGGGCCGGACGCGGCTCTCCAACCCGGCAGTCCCCCCACTCGACCAGAGTCCGATCCTTCTGACCCAGCGGTGCGCGTGCGGGTAAGGCATTGCTGCCCCCCGCGGCGCAAGGCCGGGAAAGAGGGAACGAACGTGGGGAAGAGAGGAAGAAAGCGGTTAGGAGGTGACCGCGTGCGCGACCGCGCCCTCCGACCGACGGAGGGACAGCTTTGGAGCGAGCGAGCGTCTTGCCCGCCCCGCCTCCCCCCCTGACAGGGAGGCCGGTCCGCCGACAAAAGAACCTGAAACGCCTGCGGAGTTTTTTGTCTGCTGGCCCCTCTCGACCTATTTCTGCGTGCATGATCACAATGGGCATTTTTCAGTGCCTTCACACCACTTTTATACTTCGTGCAAATTTTATTGTACCTTTTCCACTTTTATGGTACATATTTTGGCAAATTAGTCCGCCGACTCTCACCCAGAGTCCCGCTGTTTTACCACTCTGTTGCCTTCCAGTCTTTTCTGCGACTTACACAATCTTCTAAATATCTCTGAAAATCGTGTTTCCAAAAATCTCCGGGCACCCCACCTATCCCCCCGTACAGAATAAACAATTTTCATGTCGGCGGGATTTAGTCCGGTAGTCAATCCGGATTTGTCGCACGAACGCCCCGCGCAAGGCCATAAGTCACATCCTCATAGAGACTTCCGAGGGGAACTCGTTAACCATGTCCGGCACTGCCCGTACCAGAAATGCGATTTGCTGATCGGCGGCAGTCGGTCCGGTAGTCTTGCCGGGAAAGTCGCGCTGCGGACCGGCAGACGGCCACAAATCGGCCCTCATCTAGTTCCGGTGGGAAATCGTTAACCGGCGGCGGGCAAAAAGTAATGGCGGGCAGGTGTCCGGAAGCCCTTCCGAAGAGGAGGCCACTCCGCCGGTGCGTGGGAGTCAATCTCGACCTCATCGGGACTTCCACGGTGCTGATTTTCATGAACCAAGTGACTAACTCATGAACCAAATTACGAACTCATGAACCAAATTACGAACTTATGAACCAAATTACGAACTCATGAACCAAACGGAAGAACTTATGAACCAAATTACGAACTCATGAACCAAACGGAAGAATTCATGAACCAAATGACTAACTCATGAATCAAACGGAAGAACTTATGAACCAAATTACGAACTCATGAACCAAACGGAAGAATTCATGAACCAAGTGACTAACTCATGAACCAAACGGAAGAACTTATGAACCAAATTACGAACTCATGAACCAAACGGGAGACTTCATGAACCAAATTACGAACTCACGAACCAAACGGGAGACTTCATGAACCAAATTAGGAACTCATGAACCAAACGAGAGAATTCATGAACCAAATGGGAGAATTTATGAACCAAGTGCAGAATTAGTGAACCAAGTAGGGGCATTCATGAACCAAATGGTGAACTGGCGAACCAACTGGGAGAATTGTTTTTATTTTATTTTTATTAGAAGAAAATACATAATAAAAAAGTTTGTTTGTAGTAGTCATACAGTATTAATATTGTTTACATTATCAATTGTATAATAATTGTACTATATATTTTTATTTTTACATTTTTATATAGATAGAAAATAATCGAGAGAGAAATAATCGAGAGAGAAATAATTTTGTTTTTGAATAATGCAATCCATGTTATACTTTAAATTGTATTAAAGAATGTCTAGCATTTAACGAACAGTGATGTATATGTTGTAAGCTTCTCACCCAAATATCTTGCCTTATTGGTTGGCCTAGTTCATTTTCCCCTGATTGCCTATATATTTCCGTCGTGGGTACATCGTTATCGAATAGGATATTATAAATATAAGATATCAATTTTTCTGTGTTAGGGTGTTTATTCAAACATTGATCAAGAATTTCTGTCTTTCTATTTCTATAGTCCTGTGTATTTGATTTAGCATAGTCTCTAAGTTGTAGGTATCTAAAGTGGTCATTTGAGTGAAGTCCATAAATTTGGTGTAGCTCCTAAAATGAGAGGAATGTATCTTTCCAGTAAAGATGACCCATCTTTGTAATTCCATGATTTTTCCATTGTAAAAAAACTTTATCCATCATTGAGGGTTTAAATGTAGGGTTGTTTACAATGGAAAGAAGTAGTGGTTAATTATCCAATTTTAGTGTCTTTTTTAATTGTTTCAAAATGCATATTCCACTATATATTATGGGGTTTTCACTATAGGTTAACAACTGGGATAATTTATGAACCAAATGGAGAATTTGTGACCAAGTGGGGGCATTCATGAACCAAATCCATGTTCTCCAGCAATGTTGCCTGACCATCCGATTCAAACTAGTACTTTGTCCACATATCAGATAGGCCTGAAGGGCAGGGGACCGCCACACGGTGGCAGTGTTGACCACAAACTGGATGGGCCTGCAGTGCAGTGGATCACCACACGGTGGGAGTGTTGACCTCAAATTGGAGCGACCTGTTATACGAATTCGATTCACATTGGGAGCGCTGTCTACAAATTACATATAATTGTTCTCTTTACTGAAAAATGGGTCATTATTGCTCTGTAACGCGTTTCCTTTCCCCGTAATGCACTTATTGCCCAGATGCCAAAGTTTGCAGAAGCCCTGAAACCAGTGAAGATTTGGGATGAAAATAGCAAGATTAAACGAGAATTTAACAGTTTGAAAGTTTGATCTTTATTTTTTGAGGAGTTACGATGAGGGACTACGTGAAGAAGAACCCCATCCAGCCGCGCGTGCGTCAATCCTCAAAGCAGCGGCGTGAAATCACAGGTAATAGTCACTGAAGTATAATAGTAAGATAACAGAAGACTAGAACCACCAGATGACATTTATGAGGGTTGGGAGTGAAGGGCACGAAGTCCCTCATCGTAACTCATCATCGCCTTGCATATAAAAACATTCCGCCCCAATGCGGCGAGAATGCATCCAACGCTGCTGCACCAGGATCTGGTTCCTATGAGACGTATTTAGGCAACTGATGGTTTAATCTAGAAGCAAACAAATCAATATCTGGCATTCCATATCGAGCAACAACATCATTAAATATGTCATGATTCAACATCCATTCTATGTTGTCATTGAATTGGCGTGACCTTGTGTCTGCCACTATGTTGAATCTAAGTAGATTGCTGAATGCCAGATGTTTTTGTCAATGCACCAGCTCCAGAAATATTTAGCCAATCTGTCACAAGATTATGACGTGACTCCACCCATGTGATTAACATATGCCACTGCTGTAGTGTTGTCAATTTGAACCTGCACATGCAAGTGACTCTTGGCAGGGCAATAAGCTTTAAGCCCATAAAAGGTTCACAAAAGCTCTAAATAATTGATCCCTTGCAATTGCAGAAGGGATGTCTCATCATTATTCCATCTGCCTCCACAACTGGAAGACATATCAGTAGCACCCCAACCTAGAGCACTAACATCAGTCTGTAGGACTATAGAAGGTGGATTCTCTAGCTCTCTCTTGAAAGCATCCAGAGAACCTGCCTCCACCGCCCTCTGAGGCAGAGAATTCCACAGACTCACCACTCTCTGTGAGAAAAAGTGTTTCCTCATATCCGTTCTAAATGGCTTACTCCTTATTCTTAAACTGTGGCCCCTGGTTCTGGACTCCCCCAACATCTGGAACATGTTTCCTGCCTCTAGCGTATCCAAACCCTTAACAATCTTTTCCAATGAGATTACCGCTCACCCTTCTAAACTACAGAGTGTAGAAGCCCAGCTGCTCCATTCTCTCAGCATATGACAGTCCCGCCGTACGCTGCACTCCCTCAATAGCAAGAATGTCCCTCCTCAAATTAGGGGACCTAAACTGCACACAATACTCCAGGTGTGGTCGCACTAGGCCTCTGTACCTACCGGCAGTCGGAAAGAATCTTTAGCAAAAGCTCCCACTCCGAGAAAATATAATTCCGGAAGGCAGGGGAAAACAACATTTTAACCCCGCCCCCTCACCAAAGGCACCAAAGTCACACACACAGACTGACCGAACTGCAGCGCTGCTGAAGGTAAGTTTTGTAACATACCTATTATGAGACATTCACATTTTTAAAAATCCATGTATCAAAAAAAGCAAGATGGCCCCATGTTATTTGACAAACTTATTGGTTGAATTTAAATATGTAAATATGTATGCACTACATCGTGACATGTGTTCATGGATATTTTATTCACAATATTAGCATTTCTTATATATCAATATATACACGTGTCTACATCTATCTACTATCTATACCTATCTATACTTTACTAAAACTCTCATCTTGTCCTCTTCAAGTTTACATTGCATTTACATTTGCGCAAAAACGCTACTCGATAGCACTACGATTTTTCATCACATTATTCGCCGTTCCCATGTGCTGCAAGCGCACCAAGTTTTGTTCCGATCGGTGGAATATTACAAAAGTTATCAAGGTTTAAAAATCATGACAAGAGAGGCCCAGGAGCCGGTGGAGCAAGAGGAGGAGTTACCCCAACCTGTAACGTTCCATACAGGTGTTCTGGCGGAAGCTGCTGATTGGTGGAAGCAGACTGGAGGAAGCAGCTGATTGGGTGCAACCCGTGGTTTGCATTAAAGGTAGAGTGAGCTAAGGGTACAGTGAGCTAAGGGTACAGTGAGCTAAGGGTACAGTGAGCTAAGGGTTCAGTGAGCTAAGGGTTCAGTGAGCTAAGGGTACAGTGCTAAGGGTACTAAGGGTACAGTGAGCTAAGGGTACAGTGAGCTAAGGGTACAGATGAGCTAAGGGTTAGTGAGCTAAGGGTACAGTGAGCTAAGGGTACAGTGAGCTAAGGGTACAGTGAGCTAAGGGTTCAGTGAGCTAAGGGTACAGTGAGCTAAGGGTTCAGTGAGCTAAGGGTGAGTGAGCTAAGGGTTCAGTGAGCTAAGGGCAGTGAGCTAAGGGTACAGTGAGCTAAGGGTACAGTGAGCTATTCAGTGAGCTAGTGAGCTAAGGGTAGTAGAGTGAGCTAAGGGTACAGTGAGCTAAGGGTACAGTGAGCTAAGGGTACAGTGAGGGTACAGTGAGCTAAGGTTCAGTGAGCTAAGGTACAGGAGCTAAGGTTGAGCTAAGGTTCAGTGAGTTCATTGAGTTAAGGGTGAGCTAAGGGTTCAGTGAGCTAGGGTTCTGTGAGCTAAGGGTACAGTGAGCTAATGGTACAGAGACAAAATTGTAGCATATGAGGTGGTTGATAATGGGGAACAAGATATGGCGGACCAATTCAGTAAGGAAGTGCCGGATAAGGAAATCCAGGTCGGTTGGCCAGATGAGTAGTAGGAAATAGTATGCATTAGTGGAAATCTTTCAAAACTCTTTGAGATTCTGAGTAGTTCCTGAGGAGCTGGGAAACTGCTAGAGTCAGGATGGATAGCAGAACAGTGGTGAAAAGAGTCAGCTAAGGGTGTCATCTTGTGGAAAGGATGCTAGTAGCGTGGATAAGTGGATGTGGTATATCTGGACTTCCAGAAGGCAGTTTCGCAAGGTCCCACATAAGAGATTAGTATACAAACTTAAAGCATACAGGGGTTCAGTATTGAGTGAATAGAGAAGCTAAAGAGTTAAAGTGGCAGGCAGTGCTAGTGGGTAAGGGCTCAGTGCTGGGACCCAGCTATTTACAATATATATTAATGATCTGGATGAGGGAATTGAAGGCAATATCTCCAATTTTGCGGAGACACTAAGCTGGGGGCAGGTTAGCAGACTGCAAGACTAGGGTGAGTGGGGTTTGGCAGATGCTGGATAAATGGCTTTGGTGGGTGGCCGATTAGGAAAAGGGAGATGACCTGGGTGTCATGGTACACCAGGAAAGTGCATGCAGGTTGAACGAATGGTATGGCTTTCATAGCTACAGGAGCAGGGAGTATCAGTGAGGGCTAAGGCGTACAGGGTGATTGCCTAAGGTCACCAGACTGATTCCTGGGATGTGACTGTCAGACTGGGACTCGGTTTCTCTGGAATTTAGGAGATTGATCTATAGAAACTTACAAAATTCTTAAGGGTTGGAGCTGCAGGAAGAAGATCAGGTCACAAGCGGAAATCCTTTAAAAGAACAGAGAGTGTGAGTGCCGACAGAAGGTAGTTAAGTGAGTTGGATGTGTTTGGCAAAGGTGAGACTACTAAGGGTTTTAAGTTCAGTGAGCTAAGGGGTACAGTGTAAGGGTACAGTGAGCTAAGGGTTTAGTGAGCTAAGGGTTCAGTGAGCTAAGGGTTCAGTGAGCTAAGGGTTTAGTGAGCTAAGGGTTTAGTGAGCTAAGGGTTCAGTGAGCTAAGAGTTCAGTGAGCTAAGGGTTCAGTGAGCTAAGAGTTCAGTGAGCTAAGGGTTCAGTGAGCTAAGAGTTCAGTGAGTTATGGGTTCAGTGAGGTAAGGGTACAGTGAGTTAAGGGTTCAGTGAGCTAAGGGTTCAGTGAGTTAAGGGTTCAGAGATTTATGGGTTCAGTGAGCTAAGGGTACAGTGAGCTAAGGGTTCAGTGAGCTAAGGGTTCAGTGAGCTATGGGTACAGTGAGCTAAGGGTACAGTGAGCTAAGGGTTCAGTGAGCTAAGGGTACAGTGAGCTAAGGGTTCAGTGAGCTAAGGGTTCAGTGAGCTAAGGGTTCAGTGAGCTAAGGGTTCAGTGAGCTAAGAGTTCCGTGAGCTAAGAGTTCAGTGAGCTAAGGGTTCAGTGAGTTATGGGTTCAGTGAGCTAAGGGTTCAGTGAGCTAAGGGTTCAGTGAGCTAAGGGTTCAGTGAGCTAAGGGTTCAGTGTGTTATGGGTTCAGTGAGCTAAGGGTTCCGTGAGCTAAGCGTTCAGTGAGCTAAGGGTTCAGTGAGCTAAGAGTTCCGTGAGCTAAGGGTTCAGTGAGCTAAGGGTTCAGTGAGTTATGGGTTCAGTGAGCTAAGGGTACAGTGAGCTAAGGGTTCAGTAAGCTAAGGGTTCTGTGCTTTTTAGTAAAGGTTAGTTTAAAGGATTAAGATTTTTATAGTGTGAGTGAGTTGATTTAATTTGGGGGCAAGCCATGTAATTTGAGATCAACCCCATGGTTTGCTCATCCTGCAACAAGTGGGAGATCAGGGATATGGTCGATGCCCCTGGTGACTACGTTTGCAGGAAGTGTGTCCAGCTGCAGCTCCTGGCAGAGCGCATTGAACGATTGGGGCTGCGGTTGGATTCATACTGGAGCATCCACGATGCTGAGAAACTCGTGAATAGCACATACAGTGAGTTGGACACACCACAGGTAAAAGTTAAGCGGACAGAAAGGGACCGGGTGGCTGTTAGCCAGAGTAGCAGTAGGCAGGTAGTGCAGCAGTCCCCTGCGGTCATCTCCCTTCTAAACAGATATACCATTTTGGATACTGTTGAGGGAGATGGCTGATCAGGGGAAGGCAGCAGCAGCCAGGTTCATGGCACTATGGGTGGCTCTGTGGCACAGGAGGGGAGGAAGAAGAGTGGAAGGGCAATAGTAACAGGGGATTCAATTGTAAGGGGAATAGATAGGCATTACTGTGGCCGCAAACGAGACTACATGAATCCAACCACAGCTCCAATCATTCAATGCGGTTTGCCAGGAGCTGCAGCTGGATACACTTCCTGTAAACATAGTCACCAGGGACACCGACAATATCCCTGATCTCCCACATGTTGCAGGATGAGCAAACCATGGGGCCGATCTCAACTGACATGGCTTGCCCCCAAATTAATTAAAACTCATACTATAAAAATCTTAATCCTTTAAACTGTACCTTTACTAAAAAGCACTGAACCCTCAACTCACTGTACCCTTAGCTCACTGAACCCTCAACTCACTGTTCCCTTAACTCACTGAACCCTTAACTAAAAAGTACGAACAGAAAGCAGAAATAAAAACCTGGGGTTATTCCAATCAGCTGCTTCCTCTAGTCCGCTTCCACCAATCAGCAGCTTCCTCCAGACCACTTCTTTTGAAGTGTAATGGAACGTTGCAGTGTGGGCAACGCTGCACCAGCTGCTACAACCGCTCCTGGGCCTGTGTGAGAACAAACCGCACTACTGCCCGGACACTGCACCCACCGCTACAACCGCTCCTGGGCCTCCAACCGCTACTGAACCATGACAGAGACCGAGCAGCGTTATGCCCTGATCGAAAAGGAGCTGCTAGCTGTCGTTTTTGCATGTTCCAAGTTCAGAGACTTTATCTTCGGGAATACTTTTACGATTGAAACCGACCACCACCCACTGAGCACCATCCTGAAGAAGCTTATTCACGCAGCACCTGCACGATTGCAGCGCATGATGATGCAGCTCCAGCGCTTTGATTTCCAGATTGTCTACAAACAGGGCACAGATATGCTGATCGCCGACTCTCTCTCTCCAACGCCACGGGCGTCCTGTGAACAACACCCCTTTGAGTGTGACAAGCTCGCTGTGTTTAAAGTCAACTTCGTCCCAACGGAACATCTGCTTTGCCTCGCGGAGCACACAGCTGCTGACAGAACGCTGCAGCTGCTCTCCTCCATTATCAAGAGGGATTGGCCCACAAAACAATCCAATACACCACTAGATATACAGCCACTCTTCTTAGTCCGCGATGAACTGGTGATAAAAGACGGGATCATCGTCAAGGGCAACTGGTGATACAAGACGGGATCATCGTCAAGGGCCACAAAGGTGTGATTCCCTCATCCATGCATGATGAATACTACAAAAACGTCCACAGCGGACACCCAGGTACTGATGCCACGCTCACCCGTGCCCAAAGCATGTTTTATTGGCCAGGAATGGTCAAATACATATGTGAAAAAACAGCATCCTGCTCCACTTGCAACAGCTTGGCGCCCTACCAACAGAAACAGCCTCTCCTGCAACAACCCGCTCCAGCAATACCCTGGACCTCCCTCGCTGCAGACATTTTTTGAGTGGCATGGCAAACACTACCTAGTTCTAGTCGATTTCTATTCCAATTAGTTTGAACTTGATCTGCTACCTACCATTACATCTGAGATGGTGATACAGAAGCTTCAGAGACATTTTTCTGTGTTCAGTGTACCGGTTCGATTGCAAACTGACAACGGAAGACAATTCACCAGCCAAGCATTTAAAAACTTTGCAAGACAATGGAACTTTCAGCATGTCACCAGCAGCCCAAATACCCTCAATCCAACGGCCTCGCGGAGCGTGCTGTATGGAGTGCTAAGCAGCTAATGGAACAGTCACATCTTGCCAAATCTAATGTCTACCTAGATCTTAATTTTTAAGAAAGTTATGGGCTTTTGACTGTCCTCAATCACAGCTTTTGTGTTAAGTCAATGGAAAAGCAATAGGGAACAAGATGCTAATTTCCGAGTATGAAAATGGCCATAAAGTTTTTTAATACTGAAGATATGAAAGTGAATTAGGTGTCAAATTAAACTTCTTTTTATGATTTATCTGATGGGATAAATTGTAGACTTGATTTTTTAAATCACGAAATTTTGTAACATTGCTATGAGATGACAACTGATTCATGTTGTCCCGGTGTGTCCCGTTTTTCACGCCAACTGGACGCAATACTCCAGGTGTGGTCTCACCAAGGCCCTGTACAACTGCAGTAGAACCTCCCGGCTCCTATACTCAAGTCTTTAGTCGCGGTTACCCTCATAGTGGCATTTTTCCACCTGCCATCACCCTTCACCCCCCACCCATTCAGTAATTCAGAAAGAAGGAGATTTGGAAGCCTTGGGCAAATTGAATTAATACTTTATTTATTTTTATTTTTATTTTTACGGAGAGGAGAACAATCTGCGCATGTGCAGTTTAAGTTTTTTTTTAAAGCCGACTGACTGTCATATTACACACGACTCGTGCCTGAATATGACTCATTTATAATTATATATTTATATTTCTATGAAAATTGTTCCTAATTGGGCCCCGCACCTCCTAAGGCTGGCCCTGTGGAGGCCAATTCACTGGATGTTTCTATGAGAGAGCTAGATATACCGCTTGGGGCTAACGGAATCAAAGGATATGGGGAGAAAGCAGGAATGGGGTAATGATTTTGGATGATCATATTGAACGGCGGTGCATGCTCGATAGGCCGAACGGCCTCCTCCTGCACCTATTTTCTATGTTTATATATTTTACTATTGTGTTCTAAGCAACCTGCGAACCCTGATGTACCTGCTTTCTGCACTGTGGTATCAATTAACCAGTTCCTTTCTATATAACCTGCTTGCATCTGTGACTATGCTAAAGAAAATCTTGCCTTCTACATTTAGGAGACAAATAGCCTAAACTGATTTAACTCTGGAGACTCTTTCTTCTAGGGAATGAACATCCCCTCTGCTCTACGCCAAACCCTTGGTATGTCCGGAATCTACCAAACTATTCGCTGGAGCCTCCGTGAGAATCTAAGCACATCAGGTGCACTTTCATGTACCCGGTAAGGGACTCCATTCGGTCCTGGTGCTGAAGAAGCCTTTTCATGCCATATTACTGCCTCCACTTCCTTCCACTTTGGTGGCAAAACATTTAACTATGTCTCCTAAGGTGGTAACTCTAGAGGGAAACACGGGGGAATATTGGGGCCCATGACGACATGCCCACTCAGCATTCAAAACTCCCTCTTAAATATAGCCAATGAACTGACCTCAACTACCTTCTGTGGCAGTGAATTCCACAGATTCACCACTATCTGTGTGAAAAATGTTTGTCTCATCTCGGTCCTAAAAGACTTCCCCCTTATCCTTAAACTGTAACCCCTTGTTCTGGACTTCCCCAACATCGGGAACAATCTTTCTGCATCTAGCCTGTCCAACCCCTTAAGAATTTTGTAAGTTTCTATAAGATCCCCCCTCAATCTTCTAAATTCTTGCGAGTACAAGCCGAGTCTATCCAGTCTTTGCCTCATATGAAAGTCCTGCCATCCCAGGAATCAGTCTGGTGAACCTTCCTCAGATTAGGAGACCAAAACTGGACGCAATACTCCAGGTGTGGTCTCACCAAGGACAACTGCAGTAGAACCTCCCTGCTCCTATACTCTAGACTTTAGTCGCGGTTCCCTGATAGTGCACTGAATGGAATCAGCCGAGAGTAGTCCAGGATACCCAACTAGTGGGATGAGTGGCTTTATGGCTCCCTGTGGCTATTCTTATTTTGGGGGCCGATACTACCTCACTCACCCACCGTCAAAGGCCCAACCAATATTTAAGTGAAAGCATACCCAAGATGGGTAACAGGCAAATCAATCTGAACTAATTTATTATCCGTTGGAGTAATGTGATCCCAGCTAATTCCAGATGCTGGTGATTAATTCTTAACGTCTACCATTGTCTCTTCTTGCCCGTTCTAGACTCCATACCCAGAATCATACCCACGTACTTTGCTGATCTCTCTGCCGGTGCGGCTGTATCACGTGCACTCTCGTTGCTTTGGAACATTTTTTGGAATATTCCACAGTAATATAAGAAGGTATTGTGATATTGCTTTGAGCTTGGTGGTGCAAACAGTTCGTCACGACGACCTATTTGTAGAAGATATCTACTGTATAAGGGGAGGTTGCGACAAGCGCCTATGTGGTCGTTCTTCTCCTGGAACTTTGGCATAAAATGCATTCAAGTATATTTGACCTTAACATCATCGGATACCCGAGCGCGCATTGGTCGCGTAATCGAAGTCACTCCTGTACTACTAGCTAGTGACGATCTGAGAGAAAATATATTTCGGGAAATGGTGGAACACGAAGAAATACGAGAGCGCATTTAGCGTAAGGTGCTGGTTCCTTCGAGAAACGAACATAGCAAACCAGGTTAGGCTTTTGTAGTTCCGCTTTTATTTGTGATTTAACAGAAACATATTACAGAGACATTTTTAACAGCATAACAAAAAGTGGTCAAAACAACTGAATTCCACACTGAGACCAGATACATTGAACATGTAGCTTGAGAGTCAAAGGTTAGCTCTGAATTAAGGAAAGGACAAATGAGCAGGAAAGGAGTAAATAGATATTTGCTCATACGCGGAATGTGTGCATGCGTTGGATTGTTGGGTATGTATTTACACATGCATTTACTTTACATTTTATTTACAGGCCTTCGGTTAGGCCGCACTTGGAGTATAGTGTGGAGGTCAGGTCGTCCCTTCGAAGGAATAATGTGGAGGTTTTGGAGCAGATGCAGAAGAGGTTTACTAGAATGCTGCAGGGATTAGAATTATTAGCTATAAGAAGAGGTTGGCAAACATGGATTGTTTTCTTTGGCGAGTCGGAGGTTGAAGGGAGACCCAATAGAAGTTGTTAGAATAATGACAGGCATAGCTAGTGTGTCTGAATTTAACATTAAGTTTACGATCTCACACAAACAGCGTTCCCGACTTTCTATACAACGGCATTCAACACCGGAAGGACACAGATATGGCCCATGCTAAAGAAAAAGAGAATGTATAGAAAAAAAAGAAACGTCTACCGTTTGAGAAAATTGATTTACTTTCACATGATATTCAATTTACGATTAAAATAGTTTGATACATTTATGCTATACTAAAGGCAGCTAGACAATATCAAACAAGTCGGATGGACAGAATGAACGGTTGCTAATGATATTGTCCACTTCATATTTGAACATTTCCCTTGGTTACAACGACATCCGTAGACCGGTCAGAAAAATAGGCGGTTTTCAACATTCAATCCTCACTTGACCTGTAAAGAGAGGGAGAGAATATGAAAGTGTATGAGCAGTCGGTGACTAAGATGCCACAACATCCAAACAGTATGATCATCAATATTTTGCCGTACTCTTCAATCAGGTGGAATAGTAAGTGGAATGAACATAGATATGTGAATCCGTTTTGCTACCAGGATTGGCGGGTAGCAAACGTAACCCATATTTTTAAGAAGGGAGGGAGAGAGAAAACGAGGAATTACAGACCAGTTAGTCTAACATCGGTAGTGGGGAAACTGCTAGTCAGTTATTAAAGATGGGATAGCAGCGCATTTGGAAAGTGGTGAAATCATTGGACAAAGTCAGCATGGATTTATGAAAAGTAAATCATGTCTGACGAATCTTATGGATTTTTTTGAGGATGAAACTAGTAGCGTGGATAGGGGAGAACCAGTGGATGTGGTGTATCTGGACTTCCAGAAGGCTTTCAAAAATGTCCCATATAAGAGATTAGTATACAAACTTAAAGCATATGGCATTGGGGGTTCAGTATTGATGTGGATAGAGACCTGGCTGGCAGACAGGAAGCAAAGAGTAGGAGTAAACGGGTCCTTTTCACAATGGCAGGCAGTGACTAGTGGGGTACCGTAAGGCTCAATGCTGGGACCCCAGCTATTTACAATATATATTAATGATCTGGATGAGGGAATTGAAGGCAATATCTCCAAGGTTGCAGATGACTCTAAGCTGGGGGGCAGTGTTAGCTGCGAGGAGGATGCTAGGAGACTGCAAGGTGACTTGGATAGGCTGGGTGAGTGGGCAAATGTTTGGCAGATACAGGTACGGGATACTGAGTTGGATGATCAGCCATGATCATATTGAATGGCGTTGCAGGCTCGAAGGGCCGAAGGGCCTACTCCTGCACCTAATTTCTATGTGAAGAGAAAAAGATTAGTTAAAACAAATGTAGATCCCTTGCAGTCAGAAACAGGTGAATTGATCATAGAAACATAGAAACATAGAAATTAGGTGCAGGAGTAGGCCATTCAGCCCTTCGAGCCTGCACCGCCATTCAATATGATCATGGCTGATCATCCAACTCAGTATCCCGTACCTGCCTTCTCTCCATACCCTCTGATCCCCTTAGCCACAAGGGCCACATCCAACTCACTCTTAAATATAGCCAATGAACTGGCCTCAACTACCCTCTGTGGCAGAGAGTTCCAGAGACTCACCACTCTCTGTGTGAAGAAAGTCTTTCTCATCTCGGTCTTAAAGGATTTCCCCCTTATCCTTAAGCTGTGACCCCTTGTCCTAATCTCCTAAATTCCAGAGAGTATAAACCGAGTCTATCCAGTCTTTCTTCATAAGACAGTCCTGACATCCCAGGAATCAGTCTGGTGAACCTTCTCTGCACTCCCTCTATGGCAATAACGTCCTTCCTCAGATTTGGAGACCAAAACTGCACGCAATACTCCAGGTGTGGTCTCACCAAGACCCTGTACAACTGAAGTAGAACCTCCCTGCTCCTGTACTCAAATCCTTTTGCTATGAAAGCTAACATACCATTCGCTTTTTTTCACTGCCTGCTGCACCTGCATGCCTACTTTCAATGACTGGTGTACATGACACCCAGGTCTCGCTGCATCTCCCCTTTTCCCAATCGGCCACCATTTAAATAATAGTCCGCTTTCCTGTTTTTGCCACCAAAGTGGATAACCTCACATTTATCCACATTATACTGCATCTGCCAAACATTTGCCCACTCACCCAGCCTATCCAAGTCACCCTGCAGTCTCCTAGCATCCTCCTCACAGCGAACACTGCCCCCCAGCTTAGTGTCATCCGCAAACTTGGAGATATTGCCTTCAATTCCCTCATCCAGACATTAATATATATTGTAAATAGCTGGGGTCCCAGCACTGACTGCGGTACCCCACTAGTTACTGCCTGCCATTGTGAAAAGGACCCGTTTACTCCTACTCTTTGCTTCCTGTTTGCCAGCCAGTTCTCTATCCACATCAATACTGAACCCCTAATACCGTATGCTTTAAGTTTGTATACTAATCTCTTATGTGGGACCTTGTCGAAAGCCTTCTGGAAGTCCAGATACACCACATCCACTGGTTCTCCCTTATCCACGCTACTAGTTACATCCTCGAAAAATTCCACAAGATTCGTCAGACATGATTACCTTTTGTAAATCCATGCTGACTTTGTCCAATGATTTCACCACTTTCCAAATGTGCTGCTATCCCATCTTTAATAAACTGACTCTAGCAGTTTCCCCACTACCGATGTTAGACTAACTGGTCTGTAATTCCCCGTTTTCTCTCTCCCTCCCTTCTTAAAAAGAGGGGTTACATTTGCTACCCGCCAATCCTCAGGAACTACTCCAGAATCTAAAGAGTTTTGAAAGATTATCACTAATGCATCCACTATTTCCTGAGCTACTTCCTTAAGTACTCTGGGATGCAGCCTATCTGGCCCTGGGGATTTATCGGCCTTTAATCTATTCAATTTACCCAACACCACTTCCCGACTGACCTGGATTTCACTCAATTCCTCCTTTGACCCACAGTCCCCTGCTATTTCAGGCAGATTATATATGTCTTCCTTAGTGAGGACGGAACCAAAGTAGTTATTGAATTGGTCCGCCATATCCTTGTTCCCCATGATCAACTCACCTGTTTCTGACTGCAAGGGACCTACATTTGTTTTAACTAACCTCTTTCTCTTCACATATCTATAAAAACTTTTGCAGTCAGTTTTTATGTTCCCTGCCAGTTTTCTTTCATAATCTATTTTTCCTTTCCTAATTAAGCCCTTTCCTCTGCTGGTCTCTGAATTTTTCCCAGTCCTCTGGTATGCTGCTTTTTCTGGCTACTTTGTACGCATCATCCTTTGCTTTGATACTATCCCTGATTTCCCTTGTTATCCACGGATGCACTACCTTCCCCGATTTATTCTTTTGCCAAACTGGGATGAACAATTTTTGTAGTTCATCCATGCAGTCTTTAAATGTCTTCCATTGTATATCATGGGGAACAAACACATGGCAGACCAATTGAATAACTACTTTGGTTCAGTCTTCACTAAGGAAGACATAAATAATCTGCCGGATATAGCAGGGGACCGGGGGTCAAATGAGATGGAGGAAATGAGTGAAATCCAGGTTAGCCAAGAAGTGTTGTTAGGTAAATTGAATGGATTAAAGGTCGATAAATCCCCAGGGCCAGATAGGCTGCATCCCATAGTACTTAAGGAAGTAGCCCCAGAAATAGTGGATGCATTAGTGATAATGTTTCAAAACTCTTTAGATTCTGGAGTAGTTCCTGAGGATTGGAGGGTAGCTAATATAACCCCACTTTTAAAAAAAAGGGAGGGAGAGTGAAAACGGGGAATTACAGACCAGTTAGTCTAACATCGGTAGTGGAGAAACTGCTAGAGTCAGTTATTAAAGATGGGATAGCAGCGCATTTGGAAAGTAGTGAAATCATTGGACAAAGTCAGCATAGATTTATGAAAGGTAAATCAAGTCTGACGAATTTTTCGTGGATGTAACTAGTAGAGTGTATAAGGGAGAACCAGTGGATGTGTTATATCTGGACTTTCAGAAGGCTTTCGACAAGGTCCCACATAAGAGATTTGTATGCAAACTTAAGGCACATGGTTTTGGCGGTTCAGTATTGATGTGGATAGAGAACTGGCTGGCAGACAGGAAGCAAAGAGTGGGAGTAAACGGGTCTTTTTCAGGATGGCAGTCAGTGACTAGTGGGGTACCGCAAGGCACGGTGCTGGGACCCCGGCTATTTACAATATATATTAATGACACAAAGCGGGGGGCAGTGTTATCTGTGAGGAGGATGCTGGGAGGCTGCAAGGTAACTTGGATAGGTTGGGTCAGTGGGCAAATGCATGACAGATGCAGTACAATGTGGATAAATGTGAGGTTATCCACTTTGGTGGCAAAAACAGGAGGGGAGACTATTATCTGAATGGTGGCCGATTAGGAAAAGGGGAGATACAACGAGAGCTGGGTGTCATGGAACACCAGTCATTGAAAGTAGGCATGCAGGTGCAGCAGGCAGTGAAGAAAGCGAATGGTATGTTAGCATTCATAGCAAAAGGATTTGAGTATAGGAGCAGGGAGGTTCTACTGCAGTTGTACAGTGTCTTTGTGAGACCACAACTGGAGTATTGCGTACAATTTTGGTCTCCTAATCTGAGGAAAGACATTATTGCCATAGAGGGAGCACAGAGAAGGTTCACCAGACTGATTCCTGGGATTCCTAGGACTTTCATATGAACAAAGACTGGATAGACTCGGCTTGTACTTGCTAGAATTTAGAAGATTGAGGGGGGATCTTATAGAAACATACAACATTCTTAAGGGGTTGGACAGGCTAGATGCAGGAAGATTGTTCCTGATGTTGGGGAAGTCCAGAACAAGGGGTCACAGTTTGAGGATAAGGGGGAAGTCTTTTAGGACCGAGATGAGAAAAACATTTTTCACACAGAGAGTGGTGAATCTCTGGAATTCTCTGCCACAGAAGGTAGTTGAGGCCAGTTCATTGGCTATATTTAAGAGGGAGTTAGATGTGGCCCTTGTGGCTAAAGGGATCAGGGGGTATGGAGAGAAGGCAGGTACAGGATACAGAGTTGGATGATCAGCCATGATTATATTGAATGGCGGTGCAGGCTCGAAGGGCTGAATGGCCTACTCCTGCATCTATTTTCTATGTTTCTATGTCTGTGTTTCTATTAACTCACCATCACCAGAGTTACAGCAGCGCTGTAGGAAATGCTCAGGAAGAACAGGATAATGAATGTGGAAGCGGTTGTCCAGATGTTGTCTGTCTTCCTCATAGTCAAGAGGAACGTTGTCGGCATAATCTACGCAAAGCAGAACACGAAGATGTTCATAATATATTCCAATATAGAACATTCTATTTTATTTATTATTTAGCAAAATAATACGAATATTAATATTAATTTCCTTTGAGCTATTTTTACGTTGAGGTGATTATCCTCAATAATTGTATCCAAAATCATGGCCACTTGTAGACACAGTTGTTAATAAACAACCGTTTATGAATAGTTTTGGAGAAAGAAATGTGTATGTATATTTCTGGGATTAATTGTTCATTCTATAAACATACACTTCCCATTAATATAATTTACTAACCGGGATGGTATAAAACCTGAAGTTGGTTATTGCTTACAATGTTATCAGATAACCCTTTATTTGGAGATGGTGACCGGAGCTCGGCGAAGGAACTCACTGAATGCAAACATGGGCTCCAGATAACTTGCCATAATTCCCACATTAGAACCCTGTTGTCTGATGTATCCTGTTTTCGGTTAGGGGATGGAGGAAGGCTAGTGTACAAAAAAATAACAGAACCATTATTTTTCTAGTGTAAAATATGGAGCATGAATGATCTACGGTTACACTTAGTTTTTAGGAACGCGTGGAAAACTACTGGTTAAATGATCTGAATGGCCCTTCCGTTTGCCTGTAACTAGGTAGATGTGTATCATTAAGTATAAGTTTGCCTAAATCCTAACATCATTTTCGCATTGGTTCATGGTTGTGTGCGTGAGCATATATAATGTGTGCGTTGTTGTGGAAAATCTATTTCAATCAGCATTTATGAAGAAGAAAAATATATGAGCCAATATATCTACTAACGTGTATTGTCACAGGAAATTTGCCTGAAAATCCATTTGTATTAAAGTGAGAGCCTAAATGCATTTGTGTTGTATTAATGTGGGGTTTTTTTGTGCAAATATTCACTTTTAGCCACCGTTCCTATTATTTTGCATTTCAAAGAATGTTTGATTGCTGGTCTGTTTAGGTGAATGTCTACATGCTATGGGGTAAATATGTCGTTAATTGCGTTTTATGTATGTTTCTATGCGACCCCATAAATGATTTTATTTTCGTGCACTTGCTGATGTTTTGTGGTTAGTATGCTTCGTGCACATTTGGGGAGAGCTGGAAACGGATGTTGCCGTGTCTAATGCTCGAGCCGGCGTGCTGTTCAATGTCTCGCTGCATCTGATATTTGGCGAAGTGTGTGTTCTCAAGAGCCACTCATAGCGGTTATTGCATCAATCGCCTGCACACATTGCGATGTGCCACAGCATTCTCGACCCGGAGTTAAATGGCCCACTTCTTCATGGGAACAATCTATGATGGTGACACTTTATTCTTGTTCTTTAGGTTCCACTTAGTTGTACTTAGAATTACATTGCTTTCATTGAATTGATGATATAGGCGGTTTCTGCTCTACGCTCCAGAACACATTCTGCATCATGTGCATCAAAGGAGCGTGTTGTGAGGTAAACAAAACTTTCACTACTTGTAATTTAACTTTATTTAAGCTTTAAGCAACTTATTTCTTTAATACATTACTCAGAAACATCTGGCAAACATGGCTGATTCCGCAGGCCTTTCCCGCCCGAAATACTTTGCACATGCGCACACTCCGGGAATGTCCCGCGCATGCGCACACTTCATTCTCCCCTCCTATTTATAAGTGAGACGGTCAGGAAGTTTAATACATCTTGATGACCGTCGCAGAACTGGAGCTTCAGGAGGTAATGGCGTTTCAATAGCTGGTGGTAGATATATTGCTTGGTCATCAACTTCACTCATATTGTTATTCAGATTTACAATTTTCGAATTTCTTATAGAAGTTTCCATAGGGGATGCTGGAAGTGTTGGAGGAAGTTCTCGATTAGTGTTATCAAGAAGTGATGGAGCTGATGGAGAAGACGGACATGGTGCAAGGTCACATAGTGAGACAGTTGACTGACGTCCATCCTGATACTTGATAGTTGCATAAGATGGGTTGACATTAGTCAGTTCAACTTCATCAACAAAAGGCTCGTTCTTATTTGATCGGACATAACGACAAACCAACACGGTCCCAGGGCTAGTCAACCATGATGGCAGAGAAGTACCACTAGAAGAACGCCGTTTGAAGTTAAAGAACCGCTCATGTGGAGTAGTATTGGTAGCAGTTGACAGTAGAGATCTGATGGAGTGTAATGCATCTGGTAGAACACATTCACAATGCTGATCTGGTATTCATTTGACTTTAAAGCCAGTTTCACTGCTTTCCAAATGATTCCGTTATACCTCTCAACCTGACCATTTCCAATAGGTTGATATGGTGTTGTTTCACTTGTTGCAATTCCTCTCTTAGAAAGGTAGCCCTTTAAATCTTTCGACATGAATGAGCTGCCCCTATCAGAATGTATGTAACTTGGAAATCCACAGAAAGAAAACAGTTGATCTAAACATTTGATAACCATAGCAGCTGACATATTTGGACAAGGAAAAGCAAATGGGAACCTCGAATATTCGTCAACTAAGGTAAGTATATAAACATTTCGAGAGGAGGATGGTACAGGCCCTTTGAAGTCAATACTCAAATAGGTTGAGTAGCTTTGATCAATCTTCATTCTTCAGGACGGAAGAACCTTGGTTTTAATTCAGCACAGATTTTACATGAAGCACACGTCATCTTCACATCTTCTGTAGAGAAAGGTAAGGTTTTGGAACGAACATAGTGTAACAAACGAGTGACTCCAGGATGACACAGCCCATTGTGAAGATCAGTGAGTGCAGAAGAATGAACAGAGGCACAAAATGCTCGAGGTTAATGTATCCGGAGCAACATTATCCTTACCAGGGCGGTACTCAATTGAATAACTATATGCAGATAATTCAAACCTCCATTCATGAATTTTACTGTTCTTAATCTTCGTTTGTTTTCGATTATCCAGCATAAAAGCTACTGAACGCTGATCTGTTATCAAAGGGAAGTGCTGGCGAGCAAGGAAATGACTCAATTTTCTCACTGCTTCGATAATTGCTGTAGCTTCCTTTTCGACAGGTGGGTAGTGCAATTTACTACCTTGGAGAGTACGAGACATGAAAGCCACTGGTCGTCCTCCTTGAGTTAATGTTGCTGATACTGCTAAATCAGAGGCATCACATTCAACAACAAAAGGGAGATCCTCGTCAATGGCGTGTAATGTCGCAGATTCCAATTGTTTCTTTAAAGAAGTAAAAGCACCAATTGCTGTAGAGTCAAGGGGGAAAGATATTGCTCTAATCAAAGGCTGAATTTTGTCAGAAAAATTTGGTATCCATTTTGGATAATATGCCAAGGACCCTTCATAGAGAGTTTAATGTAACTGGAACAGGTATCTCTTGGAGTGGGCGGAGTCTTTCTGGATCAGGCTTGATTATATCATTTTCAACCCAATAACCAAGAATATTAATTGATGACACTGATGTTATTGACCTAACCTCATTTACTGTTAGATTTTTAGAATGTACAACATCTAAAAACCGTTGTACATTTTCATCATGTTCAGCTTGGTCTTTTCCTGCAATAGTTATATTATGAAGATAAGGGAAAGTATCTTTAAGGTTTTCCTGTTCAACAAGTTTGTCCATCTCTCTCTGAAAAACAGCCACACCATTAGTTACACCAAAAGGAACTCTGCAGTAGTGATATAATTTCCCATTTGCTTCAAACGCAGTGTATTTCTTCTCTAATTCCTTCAAGATCCTATAATTTGATTGTTGAGAGTTGTCAGAGCCATTGAGATTTCCTTATTTGAAGGAATTATGGTTAGATTTAGTCAAGACTTACTTGATTCTGGCAGTTCAGAAAGTTTTATGTGAACATGTTGTGTCTTAACCCTAACCCTAATGCATTAAGTGTATGGCCATTAATGGATACCATTGTAACTGCATGAGACAAGCTGTGAGGAAATGCAGCTGTAATTGTACATAAAGGCGGCGTATACATGGCAGCAGTCACAATTTTTGTAGCTGCTTTGGACTTGCATACTCTAGAATAATGTCCCTTCTTGCCACAACTATTACAAGTTGCCTCTCGAGCAGGGCATATCTCTTTTATGAATATCACCCCCGCAAAAGTAACAGTTCCTTTTTGAATAATTATATGCAGCAGCAAGGGCCCCTTTATCAGTAGAAATTGTGTCGGTTTTCTCCATATTTGTACTTGGGTGAAATCCGTTTGTAGTAGTTACAGCAGAATACACATTAGATGAGCCATAAGCATCTGCATTTTTCTGAGCCAAGTCTAAAGAGTAAGCTTGATTGTAAGCTGACTGTAAATCCAAGGTTTTGTGTTCTAATAGTCTCTGTCGTATTAAAGGCGATGCCAAACCATTGATAAAAGAGTCTCGAATAACTTCCTGTCGATATTGATCAGCCATAACTGCTTTGAAGGCACAGTCTTTACAATGTCTTTGAAGTTCTTGTAAAAATTCATCAAGTGACTCACCAGGTTTTTGTTTCCGAGTAGCAAGGTGGTGTCGAGTGAATATCACGTTGGGTGTCTTAACGAAGAGTCTGCTTAGTACATCAATAGCAGAATCATAAGTTGTACATTCCTCTATGTACTCGTATACATCAGAAGAGATGAAGCTTATTAATGTCTTAAGCCTGTCTGGTGCACCGTTGCCACACTCCTCAAAGAAGTTATTTAGTATACAAAGCCAGTGCTTCCAATTCTTTGCAGCAGCAGGTGAGTTGGGATCCAGATCCAAGCGTTGGGGTTTCAATAGTTTTTCCATCCCAAGTCGGACTGTTTGACTTGTAAGATAAGTTGCTTAAATTGTTGTGAGGTAAATGAAACTTTCACTACTTGTAATTTATTTAACTTTAAGCTTTAAGCAACTTATTTCTTTAATACATTACTCAGAAATGTCTGGCAAACATGGCTGATTCCGCAGGCCTTTCCCGCCCGAAATACTTTGCACATGCGCACACTCCGGGAATGTCCTGCGCATGTGCACTCTCTAGAAGAACCACGCACATGCGCCCACTTCACCAACGTACGTTCACTGGCAAACAAAATGAATGAACTCCGGCTACTGATTACGTCCCACAACTGGATCAAAGACTGCAACATCCTGATCTTCATTGAAACCTGGCTCAACACCGATGTTCCTGACATCGCCATTGAACTAACGGGGCGTCTTATACTCCGAGCGGACAGAACACCAGATCAGAGGTGGGGGTCTGTGCATTTTTGTGAATAAAGCATGGTGCATGGACACAACCATCATCGAGAGTCACTGCTCAGCTAACCTAGAGTTCCTCTTGGTTAAATGCAGACCGTTCTATCTGCCCAGAGAGTTTACCTCCACTGTTGTGGCTGCAGCCTATATCCCTCCTGACGCTAATGCTAAGCTTGCAATGAAAGAACTGCATACTGCCATTAGCAAACAACAGACTCACAACCCCGAGGCAGCCTTCATTGTTGCGGGTGACTTCAATCACTCCAACCTGAACACTACTCCCCAAATTCCACCAACATGTCTCCTTCACCACTAGAGAAGACAAGACACTGGAGAAAGTCTACACAAATATGGCTGAAGCTTACAAAGCCTTTCCCCTCCCCCACCTTGGACAGTCTGATCACCTCTCATTGTTTCTGCTCCCTAAGTACTCCCCACTCATCAGACACGTAAAACCCACAGTGAGAACAGTTAAAGTTTGGTCAGAGGAGGGAGACTCCACACTTCAGCAGCGTTTTGGAAACACTGACTGGAATGTGTTTGCAGCCCAGGCCACCTTCGACTCCCACACGGACATAGACACTTATACATCCTCTGTTCTGGAATTCATCAACTCCACCATCAACAGTGTCACCACCCTCAAACGGATTACCTCATTCCCGAATCAGAAGCCATGGATGAACAGCGAGGTCAGGCGACTGCTGAAAGCACGGGACTCGGCTTTCAGCTCAGGCGATGCTCGTGCCTATAGTTCATCGAGGGCCAACCTGAAGAGGGGCATCAAGAAGGCCAAGCACAGCTACAAGCTTAGGATTGAGGAGCATTTCAACAACTCCGACCCCCGACACATGTGGCAAGGCATCCAGTCCATCACGGACTTCAGAGCCACCAACACCACCCCCACATCCAGCGACTCATCCTTCCTTGAGGAGCTTAATCACTTTTATGGCCGCTTTGACGGGGACAACCAAGAGATGGCTATCAAGGCTGTGCTCCCTGCTGATCACCAGCCCCTCACACTCACCCCCTAAGACGTGTATCTAGCACTGAGTAGGATTAATACACGCAAGGCTGCTAGCCCTGACAGAATCCCTGGGTGCGTCCTCAGGACCTGTGCTGCACAGCTGACAGACGTCTGGACTGACATCTTCAACCTGTCACTTGCCCAGGCAGTTGTCCCCACGTGCTTTAAAACCACCTCCATCGAGCCGGTGCGCTGACAACAACCTGGCCCTCAACTCCAAGAAGCTCATTGTGAACTATAGAAGATCTAGGGGCTGTACGCACACCCCCATCCATATTAACGGGACAGAGGTGGAATGCGTTTCCAGTTTCAGGTTTCTGGGGGTCAACATCTCTGATGACCTCTTGTACCCACGATACTTCCACAATGGTCAAGAAGGCTCACGAGCGTCTCCTCTTCCTGAGGAGACTAAAGAAGGTCCATCCCCTCAGATTCTGGTGAACTTCTACTGCTGCATCATCAAGAGCATCCTTACCAACTGTTTCACTGTATGGTATGGCAACTGCTCTGTCTCTGACCGGAAAGCACTGCAGAGGGTGGCGAAAACTACCCAACGCATCACCGGTTCCTCACTCCCCTCCATTGAGTCTGTCCATAGCAAGTGATGTCTGCAAAGGGCGCGCAGCATCGTCAAGGACTGGTCTCACTCCAGCCACAGACTGTTTACCCTCCTCCCATATGGGAGGCGCTACAGGTCCCTCCGTTGCCGGACCAGCAGGTTCAGGAACAGCTTCTTCCCTGCGGCTGTTATAATACTTAACTCTGCACCTCGATGATTGCCAGTCACCCCCCCCCCCCCCCCAGACACTCCTTCCCCCAGTATAATTGTACTACTGATACTGTTTGTACATATATATCTTTTACCGTTCATTATTCTAAGTTTGCTCTTCAGGGAGATGTTAACTGCATTTTGTTGTCTCTGTACTGTACACTGCACAATGACAATTAAAGATTGAATTGAATTGAATTGAATTCAGACCATTGGAGTCAATATTAAATGATCTACATTAATGTGACGTCTTTCCGATATACGGCATTTGAAGGTTTTTTTTTTTTTCGAGTAACTTGTTTCATGTGCCTAGCTCAGAAATGGGCATTTCTGCTACAAGTGAGAGTATCTGCGATTTACTCATCACCACATGGTAATTTGGTAGGCAACCCATATCCCTGCAAGTTACAACACCGCGTGCTATTTAACAAACGCGGCAATGCTCCGAATATCCATATTGTACCATAGACCAGAGACAACATGTCCGCACCTTGACACTCGCCGCAAATTAACCATATAACCATATAACAATTACAGCACGGAGACAGGCCCTCTCGGCCCTTCCAGTCCGTGCCGACCATATGTTTTCCCCTAGTCCCATCTACCTGCACTCAGACCATACCCCTCCATTCCCTTCACGTCCATATACCTATCCACTTTACTCTTAAATGTAAATTATCATCGATGTTTCCAGTAACCTGTCCGCACCTCATATTCATGCAAAGTCATCTTGGATTCCCTCTTTTCCAGTTCTGACCAGGGACTCAATGAAGTCTTAGCACCATTTTGCATAGACATTGCTTTGCCGACAGAGTGATCTCAATCATTAATTTTAGCTTAATCTCAGAAGAAAAGTGCACCAGTCACCTCTGGCCCACAGAACATCGCTGCAGCCACCCCGGCTCACCTTTCTTCCAGTTGATTTGTTCCGTTTTTGGAGTCGGCATATCATCATGGCTCACCATGCATTCAAAATAATCCCCACTCAGCCAGTCATGAGTCGAAATGTTGACTTTGCTCTCTACGATATCTGCATGTCCTGTGGACTGGATCTCCGATTCCAAATGTTCCTTCATGTGGTTCCAAGATACTGTGATACCATAAGGTGCATCGGATACCCGACAGGTTAACGTTACGGTCATCTCCATTAACTCTTGTTCAACAGGTGGTGGAAGGATTGTAATCTTCGGTTCGTTGCAGGAATAAGGACCTGTAGCACAATAATTAATGTGAACATAAGCATTTCCAGGAGTAACCGGGATTGAAGGTTTACACCAATCATCCGCCCCCAAACTTTAATGTGTACATGACCCCATCTGAGTAGTGATTCTGGGAACAAGGGTCCTAAATCGTCATGCACTGACTCTTGTCTCTATGCAGAGAACGACACCATAAATTAAATGAGAGATCGCATCATGGGCTATACCACGATAGGTACACAATATGCTGGAGTACTGTATCTCAGCGGGTCAGCCACCGTCTCTGCAGAAAATGAATACGTGCCGTTTCGGCTTGAGGCCCTCCTTTAGATTGGTATTAATAGGTACAAATGAAAAACAAGGATCTCCACCTCCTTGCCAGTGATGACCCACTTATACCATCTCCACTGGCTTCCTCCTCTTGGACTTCACCGGATGGCCTTCAACCCTCCTGGACATTTTCATTTCTAACTTCTGACGTGGCATCGGCCGTTTTAACCGTTCCTGCAGCACTCTGACATTAGCATCAACCCGCCGACAAGGGAGGTGCCTTGGTTGTCTGGTGAGCTGCCCTCTACCGGCTGAGGCCAGTTCCTAACACTTGGACACCTCCTACTTAACCCTGGACCATGGCTCCACATTATCTCGCCGATCATCTTTAATTTTATCACTTGCGGCTGTCTGCCCTCCAAAACCACAGTACCTTATCGCTCCTCGGCCCGCATGGCGCGTTTTCACCTGCTCACCAAAATCCATGAATTGATTCTGCCAGCTCCTGTCCCCCTGAAACATTTCCATGCACCGCAACTCCATCCCATCTCCTCTGATCCAATCCCTTTCGACCCATGTCCAAGACACGTCACACGTCCGTCTCTTCAATTACTTCCTTTCTCCAGCCCCCAGTGCCCTCAACTTTACCATGGGCGTTCAGTTACTCTACACCTCCATCCCCCGCCAGTGAGGGCTTAATGTCCTACGTTTCTTCATGGATCGCTGAACCAGCTAATTTCCCTCTACTTAAAGGAACTGCTCCTCACTATCATCGTCTCATTAGAATTCTCCCAATTCCTCCAAATCAAAGACATAGCATGGGCCCATGGGCTCGTATTGGCCCCAGCGGTGGCTGCCTCTTTCTCCGCTAGATTGACGACTCAAAAGGGGCTACTTCTTCCAGCCTGCACTCAAATTCACTCGGACAATCTCCGACCACCCTCCACTTTCTTGATCTCACCGTCTCCATCACAGGAGAAAGCTATTGTCAAACGTCTATTACAAACCTATGGACAACCACAGCTTGCTGGGCGACACTTCTCATCCTGCCTCCTGCAAAGACTCTAATCCCTGGTCACATCCTCTCTCCATCGTATCTTCACCCAAGATGAGCTGTTCCATACAAGGACATCCGGGATGTGCTCATTTGTTAGGGAACCGCGTTTCCCCTCTTCTATCATAGATGATGCCCTCACCCATGTCTCCTCAGTATCCCGCAGCTCCGTTCTTTCTCCCATCCCCCCCCCCCCCCCCTCCACCACCTCTATCTCAACAGGGGCAAATTCCATAAAGACCTTTCACACTGTCAGCCGTCGCATACTGCACAATAATGCTCCAAAGTTTTCGCCACCTGCAACGGGATTCCACCATTGATCATACCTTTCTATCTCCACCCCTTTCCGCCATTCTCAGAGAATGTTCCCTGCCCAACTCCCTCTTTAATCCACCCCTTCTTGCAGCAACCATCCCATCTCATGCAACAGCAGGAGACGCAACACTCATCCAGATACCGCCTCACTCAACTTCATCCAGGGACCCCGACAGTCCTTTCAGATGAGGCAGTTCACTTGCACCTCCACCAACCACTGTTCTAGATGTGGGTTCCTGTACATCGGTGAATCAAAGCGCAGACTGTGGTGGTCGTTTCGCTGAACATCTTCGCTCTGTCCGCCTTGCTCAAGGCGATCACCAGCTTGCCAAACACATTAAAACCCACCCCATTCCCACGCTGTCCTTTCTGTCCTGGGCTTCCTCCACTGTGAGAATGAATCTAAACGCAAATTGGAGGAACAACATCTCATGTTTCGCTTCTGCAACCTAAAACTCAGCGGTATCAATATTGACTTTAATTTCAAGTAACCCTTGCATTCCATCTGTCTCCGGCCACCTACCACCCTCGTCATCCGACTAGTTTCACTGCGTTCCCGTTTCGTATCACTCTTTGTATCTACTCGTTATCACCATTTCCAGAGCAACAACGGACCAAAGTGGCCTCGACCTTTCCTTGTTCATTGTTGCTGGCTTTGATTTCTTATTTTCATACCTTTCACTTATTTGTTTGTACATTCTCATACCTCTAGTTTCCACTCTCCTCTGATTCATTTGTTTGTACATTCCCATACCTCTAGTTTCCCTCGCCTCTGATTCTAAGTAGGAAGAAGAGTCTCAACCCGAATCATCACCTATTCCTTTTCTCTGCAGATGCCTAACCCGCTGTTACTCCGGAATTATGTTACTATTTTTGGTGCAAACCAGTATCAGCATTTCCATCCTACACACAGACTTTCACAATGTCAGTGACGTTCTACCACGGTGAGCGCTAATGGTTACACTAATATCCCGAGACACACCACGGATGTATTTCTTACCTGGAGACCTACTGATGTTTTGATGGTTGACTTTTTGAACTTCGGCAGCTGGGAATGTCAACTGGCTGGTCACCAGTTTTTCATTCACATGGCGGGAGAGGTGACGATGCCAAAATGCAATGGCTCGCCATTCTTCAGCCAATTCACAGTAAATTTCTCTGGGGTGAAATCGTTGACCAAACACACGGCGATCACTTTTCTGCTGCACTTGATTGCATCAAAGGCAGTTATGGTAATGGTGACGGTAGGATGATGTACCACGCGTTCTGAAAGAAAATAAACTTTATTGGAATTGCTCATAAGCTATCGTCGATTAATAATGACACCCAATATTTTGACCAAAAATAAAAATCACTTTTTCTTTTTTTTGTTAAGTATTTTTATTATAGAAACATAATAATAAAAAGTACATTATTTTGCATAGATGAAAATACATGATATTAATGATATATTCATACTGTTAATAATATTTGTATTATCATTGATTTTAAAATTTGAGACTATATATTTTATATAATTGAAAATACATGATACTAATAATACATTCATGATATTAGTAATATTTATATTCTTATTAATATTAAAAATGTAAGATTATATGTTTCTATACATTTTTCTGATTTTTTTTTTAAAGTAAGAAAAGATAGAGAAAAAGAGTATAAGAAATATGATGGTGAATGGAGTGTTAATCATTAATCCGTCCTTGGAGATATAGTCATGATTTATTATATATGTTTCTTCATCCATTCTAATATTCAGGCCTCAGTCAAGCCCTCGTGCCGAGCCATTATGACCCTGTAAATATTTAATAAATGGAGACCAAATCTCTCTGAAGAGATCTAACCTGTCCATTAAGACAAGCCTCAATCTCTCCAGATGAAGTGTCTCCGACATTTCTATGTTCCACATTTTGATTGTTGGGGATATAGGGCCTTTCCAAAATTTTAATATTAATTTTTTCCCAATTATTAACCCATAATCAATAAAAATTCTTTGATTCATTGTTACTAATTGGTCTGTTTCTAGTATTCCAAGTATTATTAACTTTGGATCAGGAGTCAGAATTATATTGACAACATTCGAAATTATCTTAAATATTTAAATCCAGAATTTTGTAATTTTTATACAGTTAGTAAATGAATGTGACAAATTTGCTTCTAAATGTTGACATTTATCACATATGGGGGATACTTTTGGAAAGATGTTATGTAATTTAGATTTGGAATAATGCAATCTATGTAGTATTTTAAACTGTATAAGGGAATGTTTAGCATTTAACGAACAATGATGTGTATGTTGTAAACTTTCATCCCATAGTTCTGGCCTTATAATTTGGCCTAGTTCATTTTCCCCAAGACTGTCTATATATTTCTGTTGATGGAACATCACTTTTCCAATAGAATATTGTATTTATTTATTTGAATTCATTTTTTCTGTATTTGGGATGTTTATTTAAGCATTCATCTAGATTTGTTTATTTCTCGAGTCTTTTTTCTAATTTCAGGGATAAGTTGCTTTTGTGTATTTGCAGTTCTCAAACATATTTCTGATTTGTAAATAAATCTAAAATATTCTTTGATAGTGTGTGGCCGAGTCCCACGGTATGTAATAAATTTGTACTTCCCGAGTTAACTCTTGAAATGAAAGGAAAGAGTTTTCCTTAAAAAAAGATCTCCCATCTTAGTAATTCCCTTATTTTTCTGATTAAAAGTAGCAGAGATAGACGGCACAACACTTGCACACAGAGATAGACAAGAGGGAGAGACTCACACACACACACACACAGCACTGCCACCACTGAGCAGCTCGGGTGACCCGACAGCAGACACACACACACACACACCACACACACACACAGAGATGCTAAATACACACAGACAGCAGCTGCCACCACTTCAGAGGAATTAAGCAGCGCGGGTGACTGACAGTACATCAGAGATGACACACACACCACACACACACAGAGATTCACACCACACACACAAATGAGGAGAAACTTCAAGGAATAGCTCAGGTAGATCTCAGCGGACATGGGCAGCATCCTCAATAGAAGACCCTTCTTTCAGACTTTACCCGAAATGCCACCCATATGCTGCCTGTCCCCGCCGAGTTTACTCCAGCGTGTGAACCACATCTGCTCGGCCCCGGGGGGGTGGATTGGACACATGTCTTTAAGCCGTTCATTGACAGTGACTGGCAGAAAGGCCGAAGATAGACACGAAATGCTGGAGTAACTCTGCTGCATGGAGCTCTGAAGAAGGGTCTGACTCTATTCCTTCTCTAATTGCTGCCTGTCCGCTGAGTTATTCATTTTGTGTCTATCTTTGGTTCAGTCCTGAGTTCCCACGGTACACTCACGAGACACTAAGATTAAACGCACGGGGGCCACTACTTCGATTGTTTTCATTTTACACTTCGTGATGTTTGATTTTTTTTTAACAAGTTTCCCGAGTAAGCGCCACGAGCAAAGACGGCTACGTGACGATGAAAACTTTGCACAGTGGGTTTAAGGCACGTGTCACTTTCTATTGAGACTTTAAGCCTTTGGTAGTTAAGTTCAGAATGGAATTTCATCAGTGTTCCAGATGTTACATGACATCTGTGGATGCAGCCGCACTTTCACATCACTATATAGACATGAATTGCCTGTCTTTGACTAGTGGGTCGTGGAGCTCAGATGAACATTCTACAGTCAGTATGACATGAAGAATAAAACCCGAACAGGGCCCATTAAGTCAAGTACTTATCTTCAATTGTCAAATCCCGCGAATTATATGGATTACACCATGGCCTGGTTCGGCAACTTGAACATCCAGGAGCGGAAAATACTGCAAAAAGCTGTGAGCACTAGCCCATTCCTTAACCGGCTCTGACCCCCCATCATCAAAGGGATGTATCAGAGTCGCTGCCTCAATAAGGCAGCCAACATCAGAGACTCACACCACCCTGGCCACACACTCATCTCACCACAGCCATCAGGAAGAAGGTGCAGGAGCCTGAGAACTGTCACTTCCAGGTTCAAGAACAGCTGCTTCCCTACAACCACCAGGCTATTAAACACTACAACCTCATATGCTCTGAACTACAATAGATTATTATTATTATTATTATTATTATAGCACTGTTATTGTTTGTTTCGAGTATGTGTGCGGGTATAGATGCAAACATTTCATTGTTCTATCTGGGACATATGACAATAAAACATTCTTGACTCTCGACTCTCAACTCCACCCTCGGCCTCGCGGTGCACCCCAACACGAACCTGGTACTTTCACTTTATACTCTTTTTGGTCGTGCTGAACCACACAGAAGATGTCGCCTCCCCCTGCCTCGATGATGGTTAACTCACTGCTCCGGGTGTAAGTTCCCAACTTACTGAACACTGCCGGGTAGTCCTTCACTCCAGTGGTCATTTGTTTATCATCTTTTTTCCAAGAAATACTGGCGCACGCAGGGGAAATAGCCCAACGCCAACCACAGGTGAACGGACCACTGGAGCCGTGATCCTCGCAGGTGAAGAGAATGAAGGGGCTGGGCGAGGATGCAGCCGCTGCAAGGCAAAGGCTACATGAATGTTAAACTCTCTCTCTTGCTCGTTTTGCAAAATGTTCAGTGCGAGGAATCATTATACAGCAATTCATTACGCAGTTTTCTATTTCATGCAACTTCACCCGAGTATCATAAACTATTAGTTAATCATTCCGCCTTGATCCCTCCTTTGAAACATTGCCCTGAAAACTTCTTGGGGTGCCAATATCTGGCAGTTACTGTCAAATGAATGCACAATTTTGAGTTGGAAATATATCGATAGGCCTCCAGTATTAATTACTGTAAAATTCCCAGGGTTTCTCAGGAATGCTCAATACTCAGTGGCTATAACTAACGTTGGCCTATGGTTACAATCTCACCAAACTCCTTGTTGCGACTGGGGATGATGGAACAAGGGCGGAACTGCCGGATGCAGTGTAGACGCATGAGAGCCTCGTCTATGGTAAACGTGGGGAATACCCGCTCCCTAAAGAATGAGGACCTCGGATATCCTGGTATGGAACAACTCATCTTGGTTGTGCGGAAACGGATGAATTTGGGAGTAGGGCATAGAGTCTTTGCGGAGGCAAGGTTGGAAGAGGTGTATTCCTGATAGCTGTGGGAGTCCGTAGATTTGTAATTTATGTCAGTCGATAGTCTATCTCCTGCTATGGAGATGGTGAGATCAACAAAGGGGAGGTATGTGTCGGGGATAGATTCAGTGAATTTGATCGTATGGTCAAAGTTTGCAGACAACGAGGCCGATGAGATTTGCATGGGTACAGGACGAAGAGTTTGGGGAATCGGCCAGTCTGGGTCAGGGGTTCGTCCATGTACCAACTAAATGGAAATTGGTGAAATTACGTGCAATGTTGGAAAGAACATTTTCTCTGCTATTTGAATTATAGAACAGGTATCCCACTAATCCGTGAACAGAGTGGGAATTCAATGGTTCAAAGGAGGGTTTGACTGACGTTCAAAATTACATTTGCATTTATTTAATTAAAATTAAATAATTTAGGTAGGTTTCGCTTGGGACACTGAGAGTGCCCATGGCTAAACTTTTGATTTGGAGGAAGAGGGAAGAGTTTTTGTTTTATAAATGGTTCAGAGATTATCCGATAAAATCACAGAAAATGGAAGGATAACTGTGGTTTTCCATATCGGGATCCCGAACATAATTAGGGAGAAAACAAAAATAAACAATCACAATCTTGTTCGTGAAATTTGGCCTTAAATGTGTCCATCAAACGAAACCAACTAAAGGGGTGGATGGGATTGAAATGGTAGCTCTTATTTAACGATAAATAACACACTTAAAATGTCACTTTTTTACTGTATTTTGTTGTCCATCACTCACGAATATATACCGATCATTTGTATGCCGACAGTAATTGCAAGTAAATTCCGAAAAGCAAACCAGCCGACAAGAACATTACATTCATACCAGATTAAAAACATGTATGAGATTGCATTGGTAAGGATTAAAAAGAACTCTCTCAATATAATATCCGAATTAATAATACCCTGTTTTATAATTAAAATTAAAAGTAGCGGAGTCAGGGGATATGGGGAGAAGGCAGGAACGGAGCACTGATTGGGGATGATCAGCCATGATCACATTAAATGGCGGTGCTGGCTCGAGGACTGAATGACCTACTCCTGCCCCTATTGTCTATTGTCTAAAATAGCAGAGAAATTTGTTTCCAATATTCCATTTCCCAATTTTTCATTTTTTTACCGTAACTGTTCGTAAAACTGACATTTTTCATTAGCAATTTACTAAATAGAGGAACATTTTATGCTTAAATGACATTGGGAGCCAGAGACAAACACGAAATCAAATTCTCTTACTAATAAATCCATGGATTAAAAGCCATTCCCAAACTACAGCTGTTCCGAAATCTCCCCATTTTACATTCAACGCATTTTCCAAATGGGTAAACTCGTGATCTTTGACAGAAAACAGAGAAATTGGGTTAGGCAGCAACTGTGGAAAGAGAAAACAATCATTTTCCAGGTCGACTATCGTTGGGAGAATTCAGTTTCGATCAGAGATATAGCATAGAAATAGATCCTTCTGCCAACCAAATCCACCGCGACACACAAGTTCCACGTTATCGCACTATCGCATCCTCCCCCGACCCACCAGGGTCAATCACCCAGGTCAATTAACCTGCAATCTTTTGGGTTGTGGGAGGAAAGCAGAGCACCAGTAAGAAACCACAGGGAGAACGCATAGTCTACACCTGATTTCAGGAACGAAGTTGGGTTTCTGGCGCTACCAGTTGTCATCCGGCTCCCCTCTATGGATTTGTCTTTCGCCACATGCAGCGTGATCCTCTGGGTATTTGCAACATTTACTGTTCCTATTTTATGATTTCTAGTAATTTCTTCTTATTTTTAAACATATATCTTCTTTGCGTTTATTGAAATAACCTAATCCGACAACAATAATACAACAGCAATACCAGGTCGCTGCCATTCGAATTGAAGGTACAAACACGTCAAATAGCGCAACAATATAGTCTCCAGCAATGACCGGCTGGATCATACTGCCAATGGGATGAATCGCATAACACACATTTGCTGAAACTCTTCACAAAAATCCAAATATCTCTGTCCAAAGACCACCGAAATTAATTGTTCCAATGACCACAGAGCCAATCATTGTTGAAATAAAGATGAATAACACAATACATGTGGATTACACAAATACCATTTCCATATAATGTGAATTTCCTTCAGTTCCCCCGTCACCCTAGTTCCTCTGTCCCCTAATACACCCGGTACATTGTCATTCTATAGATCGTGTTTAATGGATTTGCTTACTTTGCTTTGCTGTATCATTGGTTCACACGGCCAACTCATTGTACTTCGAGATAGACGAAAAAAGTTGGAGTAACTCAGCGGGACAGGCAGAGTTACTCCAGCTTTGTGTCAATCGTCAGCATAAATCAGCATCCACAGTTCCTTCCTACTCATTGTACTTCAAGATATATCACTGCGCAATTAACCCTGACGCTGAACCTTGCACTTCTGTGTTTTGCTGCAAGACATTAGTACTTCTTCCATGCAAGTTTTGTTATCGATTGGATTAAAGGTGGCAAGGCGATTCCACCAATTAATACATACACTTTAAAAACTTGAAAATGTTACAACCAGGATTTATCCGTTTCTTACCTTTGTCCCCCTCCATCCCCACCTCAATGAGTTCCGCGCCCACCACGACTTGGAGCTCTTCTACCGTCGCCTCCACCTCATAGCGTTCTTCCACGGGAAGAAGTCCTCGCCCCCCACTGATGATCCCTTTTCCTGTCTCCAACGTACCCCCTCCACTTGGACCCCCCCACCCCCCCTCGTAGCCTTCCAGCTCTAGACTATTTATCCAGAACTGCCGTCGGGACATCAACCACCTCGACTTCTCCACTCCCCTGTCTCACTCCAATCTCTCCACCCCCGAACGTACTGCCATCGACTCACTCCGTAACAACCCAGACTGGGTTATCAAACCCGCCGACAAGGGAGGTGCCGTGGTAGTCTGGCGCGTCGATCTATACAAAGCGGAGGCCGCGCGCCAACTCTCGGACACCTCCTCCTACTACTTACCCCTGAACCATGACCCCACTGACGAACACCAGGCCACCATCTCGAGCACCATAAACGACTTCATCAGCTCTGGCTCCCTAGCCCCCCCCCCCCCCCCCCCCCCGAGCCTCCAACCTCATCGTTTCCCAGCCCCGCACGGCCCGATTTTACCTTCTCCCCAAAATCCACAAACCCGACTGCCCTGGCAGACACATTATCTCTGCCTGTTCATGCCCCACCAAACACATTTCCACATACCTTGACGCCATCCTATCCCCCTTTGTTAAATCCCTCCCCACCTATGTTCAAGACACCTCAGACACTCTCCGTCGGCTCCGCGCATTTCATTCTCCAGGCCCCCATCCTCTCATCTTTACCATGGACGTCCAGTCACTCTACACCTCCATCCCCCACCAGGACGGTCTCAAAGCCCTCCGGTTCTTCCTCGACCAGAGGAGCAACCCATACCCGTCCACTGACACCCTCCTCTGCCTAGCGGAGTTGGTCCTTACCCTCAATAACTTCTCTTTTGACTCCTCCCATTTCCTCCAAACACAAGGCGTAGCTATGGGCTCACACGTGGGCCCCAGCTATGCTTGCCTCTTTGTCGGGTACATCGAACAACCCTTGTTCTTGGCGTACCAGGGCCCCATCCCCGACCTCTACCTCCGTTACATCGATGACTGCTTTGGTGTCACCTCCTGCACCCACACACAACTGACTGACTTCATCCATTTCACCACCAACTTCCATCCGGCACTCAAATACACTTGGACCATTTCCGACATTTCCCTACCATTCCTTGACCTCACCATCTCTATTGCAGGTGATACACTCCTGATCGACATCCACTACAAACCAACTGACTCCCACAGCTACCTGGACTACTCTTCCTCCCACCCTGCTTCCTGTAAGGACTCCATCCCCTATTCCTCCGTCTACGCCGCATCTGCTCCCAGGATGAGGTGTTCCACACCAGGTCATCACAAATGGCCTCATTCTTCAGAGAACGATTCCCCTCCCCCACTATTGATGAGGCTCGCACCAGGGTCTCCTCCATACCCCGCAACACTGCCCTCTCTCCCCATTCCCCCACTCGCAAACAGGGCAGAGTCCTTCTGGTGCTCACCTTTCACCCCACCAGCCGCTAAATACAAAACATAGTCCTCCTCCAGTTTCGCCACCTCCATCGTGACCCCTCCACCCGCCACATCTTCCCATCTCCCCCCCCCCCCGTCTGCCTTCTCAAAGACCGCTCCCTCCGCAACTCCCTTGTCAATTCTTCCCTTCCCGCTCTACCCCTTCCCCGGGCACTTTCCCTTGCAACCGCAAGAAATGCTACACTTGTCCCTTCACCTCCCCCCTCCACTCCTTTCAGGGACCCAAGCAGTCCTTCCAGGTCCGACAGAGGTTCACCTACACCTCCTCCAACCTCATCTACTGCATCCGCTGCTCCAGATGCCAGATGATCTATATCGGTGAGACCAAGCGGAGGCTTGGCGATCGTTTCGCCGAACACCTCCGCTCGGTCCGCAAAAACCAACCCGACCTCCCGGTGGCTCAGCACTTCAACTCCCCCTCCCATTCCGTATCCGACCTCTCGGTCCTGGGCCTCCTCCATGACCAGAGTGAGCAACACCGCAAGTTGGAGGAACAGCACCTCATATTCCGCTTGGGGAGTCTGCATCCTCTGGGCTTGAACATTGAATTTTCTCAATTCTGTTAACCTTTGTTGTCTCCTCCCCTTCCCACCTCTCCCTCAGCCCTCGGGCCCTGGCATTCCCCCTCTCTCTCTCTCTCTCTCTCTCTCTCTATCTCCCTCCCCCACCCTAGTCGCACTAGCTTCTCATTTTCACACCACAAACAGCTTACAATGGCTTGTTCCCTTTATCATCGATACTTTTTTGCATATCTTTCATTCATTGTTCTTTATCTCTCCACATCACCGTCTACATCTCTCGTTTCCCTGATCCCTGAGCAGTCTGAAGAAGGGTCTCGACCCGAAACGTCGCCTATCTCCTTCGCTCCTTAGATGCTGCTGCACCCACTGAGTTTCTCCAGCCTTTTGTGTACCCTTTATCCGTTTCTGTCGTTTGTTTCATACGCGCTGATAAGAAACAAACTGAGACGAAGTACCTGCTGTTGATCAGAAAATACAGTTCGATGCATCGCAGATCAAGGACCACAACAATCTCAAACAATTAGAAAGCACAGTGAAAGCAAATTGATGCACATTTTTCCACTAATTAGGAACTAAACCGCATCCGTTTCATAGTCAAAGGATCGAAAGTCATAGCACATAAGGCAAGTTTAAATCTGGAGCGGAATCACATAACATTCTAAAGCAACATCGATCCAACATTGCAATGAATGGGTAATTAATGTAGAAGAACAATTTAATACAATTATTGGAAATATCGAGTAAGATTACAACTGGATACATTTAGATACTGAATAGGATGAAGTTTCTTACCGCTGGTTACCGTCAATATGGTGCCTCCTCCCCAGTAATAGACAGCGGTGTCTTCGATCCTCAGGTTCCTGGCGATCGCGGTGAACATATTATTCGAATTGTCTTTGGACGGAGTAAATCGGCTCAATATCCCCGGAGCGATGTTCTTGTTAGCAGAATTGTAGTAGCGAAGCAGGCACTCCAGCCCCTGCCCGGGGACCTGACGGACCAAAGACATCCAGTAGCTGCGAAAATCGAACCCGCTGGTTTTGCAGGTCAGTGCGATGGAGCCTCCAGGACGGGCGGTCCCTGTCTTGGGCTGAGTTAGAACGACATCGGAATGGACGCCTGCAAGTTAAAAAAGGCATGAATGGTGGGGACAAATTATCGACCATTGATCCCCGACTCTTATTATTAATAGGAAATAAATTGGGAGGGTCCTAGAGTGGGTAGAAGGGGAATGGTGCAGTGGATATACCACTGAGAAACTTGCGTGTCCAGCTCATTACTCACGGACTATTAACGCCAGGAACAGATTCAGTGAAACCACCGACCTCATCCCGCTGGGAATTGTGACCCGGTTGTTTCTGTATAGAACCTCGCAACAAACCAACTGCAATGAAGTTGGATTTCGGACCCTCTCAGGGAGAATTAAATATCCGGCAAAAGAGGGTGCGGCTTTGGGCGGGACCTGTAAACCGAGTGGTGCAGCGGGCGGAGCTGAGACTCGGCTCCCAACTCAACAGCAAGATGGGCTCACGCTTTCACATCTATTAACTGATACAGATGCACAAGAGGTTAATAAAACAGCGTGCTTTTCCGCCCCTTACACAATATAAACTCATGGTATAGTTGTAAATAAAATGGTTTCAGATTGGTTTCATAGTGCAGTTTTTTCGTAAAATATGTTCGGAATTTCTCAAATTTATATTAATATGCTTCTGGGTGTGCGTGTGCTTGCGTGTGTGAGAGGGGGAGCGAGGAGAGGTGAGAAAAAATATTTGAACAAGAAAGACAGGCAGACAGACCTGCCTTCATTGTTAGGTGGACACAAAATGCTGGAGAAACTCAGCGGGACAGGCAGCATCTCTGGAGAGAAGGAATGTGTGACGTTTTGGGTCGAGATCCTCCTTCAGACCTCCAGAGATACTGCCTGTCCCGCTGAGTTACTCCAGCATTTTGTTTCGAGCTTCGATTTAAAGCAGCATCTACAGTTCTTTCCTACACATTCGTTGTTATCAACATGAGCCGTTCGAACAATATTGGGACTGTCCATCCCAATATCAAGATACATTTATTTGACACATGTACCAGTTTGGACAGTGAAATGTGTGGTCACCATACAGCCATACAGATACAATGTCAATATCGAGATTGGTTGCATAAAAGGCAGTAGGGGAAATTGATAACAAAGCAAACATAAAATTATATTAAAATGTCATTAAGAGAGCGGAAGGAAATTAATGGATGGCATAATGCAGGAGGGGAATTTAGATCTGTGGAGTGATTGGAGAAATTATCGGCATTAGGGATGATTCATTTGGTGTTGGATTTCAGATGCTGCTTCCAAAGAGCAAAGTGGAATGAAGGCACATTCTAACTATCCAACAAATATGCACATTCTGAGCATATTTGTTGGATAGTGTTTCAATGATTCAGACTGCACGGGTTGGGTGGATGGTGTGATCTAATAGAGATATCTGAAGAAGAATCCACTAGAGTTATCGGAGGGGATAGATAGAAACAGCAGTTAACCGATTAGTGAGGAAAACACGAGGAGTGTCGAACATTTCGACACTCCTTCAACAAAAAAAAAAAAGATTCTGATAAGGGAGGGAGAGGAGCCTGATGTTGTGGTACACATAGGTACCAATGACATAGGCAGAAAAATTGACGAGGTCCTGAAGGGAGAATTTAGGGAGTTGGGGGGAAAGTTAAGACCAAAGACCAAAAGGGTAACGATTTCAGGATTACTGCCTGTGCCGCGTGACAGTGAGAGTAGGAATGGAATGAGGTGGAGGATAAATGTGTGGCTGAGGGACTGGTGCAGTGGGCAGGGATTCAAGTTTCTTGATCACTGGGACCTCTTTTGGGGAAGGCATGATCTGTACGCAGAGGACGGGTTGCACTTGAACCTGAAGGGGACCAATATCCTGGCAGGGAGATTTGCAAAGGCTACTGGGGAGACTTTAAACTAGAAAGGCTGGGGGGAGGGACTCGGGTAGAGGGGGCTAGGGGTCAGGGTGTGGGGCAAGAGCAGAGAAGGGAAGCACTCGGACCCAAAATGTAGGCGAGAAAGATGAAAAAGATAATAGACAGAGAATAAGGGATGGTGGGTTTCTAAAATGTGTATATTTTAATGCTAGGAGCATTGTAAGTAAGGTGGATGAACTTAGAGCCTGGATTGACACCTGGAAATATGATGTTGTGGCAATCAATGAAACATGGTTGCAGGAGGGCTGTGATTGGAAACTAAATATTCCAGGATTTCGTTGCTTCAGGTGTGATAGAATTGGAGGGACCAGAGGGGGAGGTGTTGCATTGCTTGTCAGAGAAGATATTACAGCAGTGCTTTGGCAGGATAGATTAGAGGGCTCATCTAGGGAGGCTATTTGGGTGGAACTGAGAAGTGGGAACGGTGTAGCAACACTTTTAGGGGTGTATTATAGACCGCCAAATGGGGAGCGAGAATTGGAAGAGCAAATATGTAAGGAGATAGCAGATATTAGTAGTAAGCACAAGGTAGTGATTGTGGGAGATTTCAATTTTCCAAAAATAGACTGGGAAACACATTCTGTAAATGGGCTGGATGGTTTGGAGTTTGTAAAATGTGCAGGATAGTTTTTTGCAGCAGTACATAGAGGTATCGACCAGAGAAGGGGCAATGCTGGATCTCCTGTTAGGAAATGAGGCAGGTCAGGTGACGGAGGTATGCAATGGTGAGCACTTCGGGACCAGTGATCACAATACCATTAGTTTCAATATAATTATGGAGAGAGTCAGAACTGGACCTAGGGTGGAGATTTTTGATTGGATAAAGGCTAACTTTGAGGGAATGCGTAAGGATTTTAAAGGAGTGAATTGGGACACTTTGTTTCATGGGAAGGATGTAGAAGAGAAATGGAGGACATTTAAAGGGGAAATTGTAAGAGTACAGAATCTTTATGTCCCTGTTAGCTTGAAAGGAAATAGTAAAAATTGGAAAGAGCCATGGTTTTCAAGGGAAATTGGACACTTGTTTCGAAAAAAAGAGAGATATCTACAATAATTATAGGAGGCATAGAGTAAATGAGGTGCTAGAGGAGTATAAAGAATGTAAAAAGAATCTTAAGAAAGAAATTAGGAAGGCTAAAAGAAGATATGAGGTTGCTTTGGCAAGAAAGGTGAAAGTAAATCCAAAGGGTTTCTACAGCTATATTAATAGCAAAAGGATAACGAGGGATAAAATTGGACCATTAGAGAACCAGAATGGACAGCTATCTGCAGAGCCAAAAGAGATGGGGCAGATATTGAACAATTTATTTTCTTCGGTATTCACCAAGGAGAAGGATATTGAACTCTGTGAGGTAAGGGAAAAAAGTAGAGTAGCTATGGAAACTATGAGATTCAAAGAGGAGGAAGTACTGACACTTTTGAAAAATATAAAAGTGGATAAGTCTCCAGGTCCTGACAGGATATTCCCTAGGACATTGAGGGAAGTTCGTGTAGAAATAGCAGGAGCTATGACAGAAATATTTCAAATGTCATTAGAAACGGGAATAGTGCCGGAGGATTGGCATACTGCGCATGTTGTTCCATTGTTTAAAAAGGGTTCAAAGAATAAACCTAGCAATTATAGACCTGTTAGTTTGACGTCAGTGGTGGGCAAATTAATGGAAAGGATACTTAGAGATAATATATATAAGCATCTGGATAAACAGGGTCTGATCAGGAACAGTCATCATGGATTTGTGCCTGGAAGGTCATGTTTGGGATACTGAGTTGGATGATCAGCCATGATCATATTGAATGGCGGTGCAGGCTCGAAGGGCTGAATGGCCTACTCCTGCACCTAATTTCTATGTTTCTATGTTTGACAAACCTTCTTGAATTTTTTTAAGCGGTAACTAGGGAAATTGATGAGGGTAAAGCAGTGGATGTTGTCTATATGGATTTCAGTAAGGCCTTTGACAAGGTTCCCCATGGATGGTTGGTTAAGAAGGTTCAATCTTTGGGTGTTCTTCTATGACTTAAATTTTAATTTGTCATTGTATTTTCTATGTATCTGTGAATTTGTCACGTGTGGCATTCATTTGTATGCAGAGAATGTTATTGATCCCAGCCATTGCTGGTAAATAAAGGGATATGATACGTGTTCTCAGTTAACCTAGCTTTGTAGAAAATATTATTGACGAATATCATCCATATGCACTTCAACTTTTTTTTTACAGGAGAGAACGTTGACAATTTAAAATAAATGTCTCTGATGTAATCTGTTCAGAGATTTGCATTTCTTTCTCACTTTATCTGTTTTCCGCCTCTGGGGAAACATTGATTCTGTTTCTGTCCTTCAGTGAGCGAACCTGGGTCTGGGGCTGTTTAAATCAGTGTTTATTTAAATCAGCTCATCTCTGTTTCCAGCCATTTTTAGAGCAACACAAACAAGGCAACGAAGATATAATTATCAATGGCGATTATATGTTTTAACGATATTGGCAGTTGGTGCGAATCAACTGAATTCTCAGAGGGAGTCGATTTTATCATATCTTGTTCAAATAAAATTATGTGATTTTATATTTACGGATTCACTTCAGAATATTATTTTGCTGTCCACTTGAATCTCCACTTGAAGAAATGTCTAAGCACGTGAGGTCAATGGAGGAATCGAGTTCTTTCCACACCTCCACTGTAGGATTTTCATTATTAACACACATACACTTACTCACACACGCATACACACACACACTCTCACACACGGACGCACGCACAAATACACACACTCACACACACTCACACTAACACACACTCACGCACACACACACACACATAGCAGCACACATACATCAAGCACGATCCACTGCCATGTACGTCCAGGCCCAAGTAAGAATTTAATTGTACCGCTCTCGGCATTTATGGAAATTATACATTCTTGATACTGGACGCGTCATGTGTTAGAAACATAGAGGAAACATAGAAAATATGTGCAGGAGTAGGCCATTCGGCCCTTTGAACAGGAACCACCATTCAACATAATCATGGCTGATCATTTAAATACAGTACCCTGTTCCTGCTTTTTCCCCATATCCCTTCATTCCATAAGTCATAAGAGCTAAATCTAACTCTCTCTCGAAAAGATCCAGTGAATTGGCCTCGCTGCCTTCTGTGGGAGAGAATTCCACAGATTCACAACTCCCTGGGTGAATTTTTTTATCCTCATCTCAGTCCTACATGGCCTATCCCTTATTCTTAAACCGTGACCCCTGGTTCTGGCTGCCCCCAACGTCGGGAACATGTTTCCTGCATCTAGCCTCTCAGTCCCGCCATCCCGGGAATTAACCTGGTGAGTCTACGCTGCACCTCCTCAATGGCAATAATGTCCTTCCTGAAATTTGGAGACCAAAATTGCACACAATACTCCAGGTGTCGTCTCACTAGGCCCTGTACAACTGCCAGTAAGACCTCCTTGCTCCGAAACTCAAATCCTTGCCATTCGCTTTCTTCACTGCCTGCCGTACCTTCATGCTTACTTTCGGTGACTGATGTACAAGCACACCCAGGTCTCGTTGCACTTCCCCTTTTCCAAATCTGACACCATTCAGATAATAAACTGCCTTCCTGTTCTTGCCACCAAACTGGATAACCTCACATGTATCCACATTATACTGCATGCATCTGTCTTAGTTTAAGTTATCTTGCAGCCTCATAGCATCCTCATCACAGCTCCCATTGCCATCCAGCTTTGTGTCATCCGAAAACGTAACTTGGAAATGACACCTTTAATTCCCTCGTCTAAATCGTTAATAAATATTGTAAATAACTGGGGTCCCAACACCGAGACTTGCCACACATCATTTGTCACTGCCTGGCATTCTAAAAAGGACCAATTAATGCCTACCTTTTGCTTCCAATCTGCCAACCAGTTCTCTATCCATATCAATAACCTTTCCCCAATACCATGTGATCTAATTTTGCACATTAATCTCTTGTGTGGGACCTTGTCAAAGGCTTTTTGAAAGTCCAGATACCCCACATCCACTGGCTCGCCCTTATCCATTCTTCTTGTTATTCTCATCCTCAAAAAATTCCAGAAGATTAGTCAAGCATGATTTCCCCTTCATAAATCCATGCGGACTTTGACCAATCCTGTCACTGCTTTCCAAATGCGCCGCTGTAACATCTTTAACAATTGACTCCAGCATCTTCCCCACTACCGATACAAGGCTAACTGGTCTATAATTCCCAGTTTTCTCTCTCCCTCCTTTCTTAAAAAGTGGAGATACGACAGCTACCTCCAGTACACAGGAACTGATGCAGTCAGGAGTATACTGGAAAAAGTCTCAAAATGATTTCTAGGGCCAACTCCTTGAGTACTCTGGGATGCAGACCATCAGGCCCTGCGGATTTATCTGTCTTCAGCCCCAACAGTTTACATAACACCATTTCCTGGCTAATGTGGGTTCCCTTCAGTTCCTCACTCCCACTAAATCAATAGAAAATAGACAATAGACAATAGGTGCAGGAGTAGGCCATTTGGTCCTTTGAGCCAGCACCCCCATTCAATGTGATCATGGCTGATCATCCCCAATCAGTACCCCTTTCCTGCCTTCTCCCTATATCACCTGACTACTATTTTTAAGAGCCATATCTAGCTCTCTCTTTAAAGCATCCAGAGAACCTGCCTGCACCGCCCTCTGAGGCAGAGAATTCCACAGACTCACAACTCTCTGTGAGAAAAAGTGTTTCCTCATCTCCGTTCTAAATGGCTTACTCCGTATTCTTAAACTGTGGCCCCAACATCGGGACATGTTTCCTGGCTCTAGTGTGTCCAAGCCCATAACAATCTTATATGTCTCAATGAGATCCCCTCTCATCCTTCTAAACTCCAGAGTGAACAAGCCCAGCCACTCCATTCTCTCAGCATATGACAGTCCTGCCATCCCGGGAATTAACCTTGTAAACCTACGCTGCACTCCCTCAATAGCAAGAATGTCCTTCCTCAAATTAGGGATCCAAAACTGCACACAACACTCCAGGTGTGGTCTCACTAGGGCTCTGTACAACTGCAGAAGGACCTCTTTGCTCCTATATTCAATTTCTCTTGGTATACCAACATTCGCTTTCTTCACTGCCTGCTGTACCTGCATGCTTACTTTCATAGACTGACGTACAAGGACCCCCAAATCCCATTGTTCTTCCCCTTTTCCCAACTTGACGGCATTTAGATAGTAATCTGCCTTTCTGTTTTTGCTACCGAAGTGGATAACCTCACATTTATCCGCATTAAACTTCATCTGCCATGCATCTGCCCACTCCCCCAACTTGTCCAAGTCACCCTGCATTCTCATAGCATCCTCCTCACAGTTCACACTGCCACCCAGCTTTGTGTCATCTGCAAATTTGCTAATATTACTTTGAATCCCTTCATCTAAATCATTGATGTATATTGTAAATAGCTGCGGTCCCAGCACCGAGCCTTGCGGTACCCCACCAGTCACTGCCCGCCATTCTGAAAGGGACCCGTTAATCCCTACTCTTTGTTTCCTGTCTGCCAATCACTTCTCTATCCATGTCAGCACTATACCCCCAATACCATGTGCCCTAATTTTGCCCACTAATCTCCTGTGTGGGACCTTAGCAAATGCTTTCTGAAAGTCCAGGTACACTACCACTACTGGCTCTCCCTTGTCCATTTTCCGAGTACATCTTCAAAACATTCCAGAAGATTAGTCAAGCATGATTTCCCCTTGCTGACTCGGACCGATCCTGTTACTGCTGTCCAAATGTGTGGCTATCTCATCTTTTATAATTGACTCCAGCATCTTCCCCACCATCGACGTCAGGCTAACTGGTCTATAATTCCCCGTTTTCTCTCTCCCGCCTTTCTTAAAAAGTGGGATAACATTAGCTACCCTCCAATCCACAGGAACTGATCCTGAGTCTATAGAACATTGGAAAATTATCACCAATGCATCCATGATTTCTAGAGCCACTTCCTTAAATACCCTGGGATGCAGATCATCAGGCCCTGGGAATTATCAGCCTTCAGTCCCATCAGTCTATCCAACACCATTTCCTGCCTAATGTGGATTTCCTTCAGTTCCTCCGTCACCCCACCTCGGTCCCCTAGTATTTCTGGGAGATCGTTTGTGTCTTCCGTAGTGAATACTGAACCGAAGTACACATTTAACTGTTCTGCCATTTCCTTGCTTTCCATTAGAAATTCACCTGTCTCTGATTGTAAGTGACTTAAATTTTATTCACTGATCTTTTCCTTTTTACATATCTAAAGATTTGATATTCCACACAAGCATTCTTTCATGCTCTCTTTTCCCGCACTTAATTAACCCTTGTTTCCTCCCCTGTTGAGTTCTAAATTTCTCCCAGTCCTCTAGCCAATTTACAGTATATAACCTCTTCCTTGGATTGATTCCCTCGTTAGTCACGTTGAGCCGCCTTCCCCATATTATTTCTTTCTCTAGCTGGGGATGAACACATTTTGGAGTTCATCAATGCGGTCTTTAAATATTTGCGATTGCATCTCCACCATCAACACCATAAGTATAATTTGCCTATCCTATCCAGTCTATCCTAGCCCATTCCCGACTCATACCCTCAACGTCTCTTAATAGTTAGTTAATGATATTTGGCTAGGCGCTGCATATAAAAGATGCTTCAATCCCGTTTGTTATTACATATGGTCTTGGAAACAACACATCATTCCTCCACAGTGAACATATTATAATCAGTTTCCATTTAAATCGGAAAAGGCATTTCCCTCACATTTGATCATCGCTTACCATCTTAAATCCATTTTAATTTACGAGAATCCACCACCATTCAACGGTCATCAATGAATGGCTGTTTTATACAGTAAATTGCTAGATTCTGAAGAAAATGGATGTGCTGAGGGATCTTGGGGTCCAAGTTCATAGCTCGCTGCAGTTGGCAGCACATGTAGATGGTAAAGTGGATGTATGATATGCTTGCGTTCATTGCTAGGGGTATTGGGCATAAGGGTCAGGAAGTCATGATGCAGTTCTATATGAGTTTGATGAGGCCGCAATTGGAGTATTGAGTACAGATCTGATCACCCCATTAAAGGGAAGGAATGGAGGTTTTGGAGCAGGTACAAAACAGGTTAACCAGAATGCTGCCTGGATCAGCCACAGGGAGAGATTGGATATCCGTGGATTGGAATGTCGGAGTTTTGCAACATATGAGAAATTTGTTTTGCCGTACAGTCATACCATAAAAAGCAACAGAACACACAAAATACATTTTACTTCGGAGTCACGTGAATGACTACGTGTAGAACCCCGTCCAGCCGCACGTGCGTCATTACGTCAGACGCATTGGTGCAGTCGGCCGGTTGGATAAGGCCTCCTCCAAGCGGTAAGTTTAAAACACAAGGTAAGTTTTCAAACTTTTTCTTGTGCTCACTTTCTGTTTTAGCGGTAGGGTGTAGACCGTTAAAATGATGCAGAAAGTGAAGAAGGCGTTGGCGAGGTGATCCGCGGGAAAAAGGTTCGAGGACCGTGATAGTGTGGTTAGCGGATGCCCGCCTAGGTCACCAAGTCCATCGCCAGCAATGGAGCTAGCGACACCGAACCCGCTGCCGGTGAGCAGCGTAGCCACGCGGGTAGGGCACAAGGCTACTAAAAAATCAAATAGGTCCGTTGACCCAAAGTTGGGCCTGGAGGTTTTACCTTCACAAGGAGAGACCGTTTGCTCACAGCTCTCCCAGGTCAAGGTCTTATTACAAAAGATGCTCGACAGGGACGCACTCCGTGAGGAGGAGTGGTGACCACGCCTGGCTAGTGGAGAGCCTGTGCTAGCAGTGCCTATAATAGGGCTGCAAGACTACCCAACATTTGAAGAGGAGGGTATACTGGCTCAGCAGTTCACTGAATCCGAATCAGTGACTGGGGAGAGCCACAAGGGAGTGGATCTAGAAATCATTCCGAATATAGCGGAGAAATTTGCAGTCCCCAGAGAGGCAGGGGAGCTGTTAGGGGAAGAATTGGCGGCAGCCATTCAATATATGCTCTCACATCAGCTTCAAGAGTTGGCTATGGACAAGGCGGCTAAAAAATATGAAGCCCCAATTAATTGTGGTTTGTTAAAAGTGCCGATGGTAAACCATCTCATATGGACACAGCTGGGGGTTTCAGCAAGATCCCAAGAACTGAAGTTTCAAAAAGTACTTAAATTGCTTTCAGCAGGGCTCACGGTATTTGCTACCACTGTAGATAAGGGACATATGAGAGAAGCCCACCAGGGTGCGCTGGGATTACTGTGTAGTGCATATTTTGAGTTTAATAACATAAAGAGGAGTGCTATACGCCCAGTCATAAACCCTAAACTGGCATCATTATGTAAGCCGACCAGCGCACAACCGCCTAACCTTTTGTTTGGCGGGGATCTTGCCAAGCAAGTTAAAGAACTCCATGAGGAAGTAAGAACTATGGGCCTCATCAAGCCGAGTGGCAAACTTGGAAAAAAGGTTTTTCCTATCGGCGGGGTACCATCACGGACGCCGGGGAAGGGACCAGCCACTCAGCTTCGCAATCTCGGAGCTGGCAGCCTGCCACAGGCATGAGCGGAAGGATGACTTTCCCTACAAAGGGCCGGGGGCAACAAGGGCAGCCAGGACAAATGCAGGTGAGAAATTGTGCTCCTAAGGAATATAAATCAAGTGAAATAGATGTTCAAATTGGGGGCAGATTACACTTGTTTCTCAAACAATGGCAGGAAATAACATCAGATTCATTTATACTGAGCAGTATAGAGGGGGTTAAAATAGTAAGATTAAACGAGAACTTACAGTTCGAAGTTTGATCGTTATTTTATGAGGAGTAACGATGAGGGATTACGTGAAGAAGGCCCGCCTGGCGCTGGAACGGCATACTTCAAAGCAGCGGCATGAAAAACACAGAACAAAATAGCCGGAGTAAGATAGTAAGGCTCATCATAGATTTAGAACTACCAGATGATCATTTTCTTTATGAGGGTGGGGAGTGGAGGGCACGTAATCCCTCATCGTTACTCCTCATAAGATAAAGATCAAACTTCGAACTGGTAAGTTTACTTCGGAGTCACGTGAATGACTACGTGAAGAGTTTGAAGCTTTCTGTGTTTTTCATGTCGTAGAATTTATTCCATACGACAGTCCGGCTCATTTAACACAGTAACGAGCGAATAACACATTTTTCCCCAAACATTGCCTCAAGTTATGTGATAAATTATTTCACATTATAAAGAATAAAAGTAATGCCCTTTCCATTGAAAGGCAAGTTTATCACAAAATACCAATTGATATATATATTTTGATGGCATGACAAAGCAACAATTATAGAGAACCCAACACTGCGTGTCCAAACCTGACACCATGACTGGTTCCTTTTTACTTTAACATTAATTTACACCCTCCTGCGGCCTTGCATCTTTGCTCGAGTGGCTCATCCCGTGCCATTCCTGTGAATGTATCTACCTCATTAACAGAGTGATTTTCCACCTTTCAGTGTCTAGTTCCACTGAGTGTATCCAATTTCTAACCATCTAGAATACATTCCTCTAGAACCATCAGTTTTTACTGAACCTAATGTGGTTTTTGTGTGTAATAAGCAGTCTCATTACCACAGAGACTCTTACCTACTGCAACATATTTCATCAATGTTCATACACACCCATAACTTAAAGCCGACAGGATATGCTTATAGGTTTACCTTGGTTTCAGCTCCTCTTGGTGTGCTTTGTTTGGTAGATTCATAAACATATATGATAATGCAATCTGTATCCACATGCAATTATAACGTAACATTTGCAATGTTTGCACTCTTATATTGATACTAAAGTCATCAGCATTATTATTTTCAATGTTTAACTTTTTTGAATCATAGGTAGAGTTAGAGTCCATTGCCTAAGGCAATTCAGGATTATTTATCTCCTGACTTTATATTTTTTACAATTTTGGAAGATTATATATATATATATATATATATATATATATTATATATATATATATATATATATATATATATATATATATATATATATATATATATTTATTAATATCTACATATATATCCCTTTCCATATCGGGATATTATGAATGCACCTGATAACTTCTTGGTTAATATATTGTCCGTTAATAGGACGGTAACACTCTGAGCCCTATTATTGGCTCTATCAATTAGATACTCAGAAAAATGCAATCCACAAGGGAACTCACATATATCTAATATGATAAAATAACTTTACTGTATACACAGACCTCCAATTTCTTATAACAAAATATTGTTTTTTTAGACTTATTTCTGCAAATTGCAGGTATAACACTTCTTTTATACATAATTATTTTATTGATATATTGTTATATTAGTTAACATTCATAGACTTCTTTGACCATCAGCTGTTGTAATGGTCTGGTCAACCTGCAGATAGTCAAATTCATATTTTCATGTCATGGATGCTTTTGTACAACAATAAATTACTGCAGGGTTTCACAAACCTGGAGATCCCAGCGGGTGCAGCAGCATCCAAAGAGCGAAAGGAGACAGGCAACGCCTCGGGTCGAGACCCTTCCTCAGACTTCAATAAATTGCTGCAACTATGAATCATCACAAGTAGTTCAACATCACACAATATTTATGAAACCATGAAGGATCCGTATTAGGCCACCAAAAATGCCTCTGGCAGTGTCCTGCTACATTTTCATCAGACACTGCCCTATCAAACAAAATGAGGAACACAAAAGAACATCTTTTCCTCATGTAATTGGGAGAAAAGCATCCACCTTCCCTGTTCTTGGTTTACCCACAAGAAATATTTGAAAGATCGGTGATTTAATCTGTATGCAACCAGATTAATCGTAAGTAATCCATATTAATGACAATATGTTTTTCTCCCAAATTTGTTGTCTCCGATACCATTGTCTCTTCCTTAGAGATAAACAGGTGGACTAAACTTTAAAATATGCCACATCTGTTTACTCAGATAATCCCATGATGTTATTTGACTTATCTTGTGTGTTTTAACATATGCCACAGCCGTGGTATTGTTCATCTTGATACGACATGGACAGTTCCATAATAAAACAATCGATATTTAATCCATAACTCCTTATACTTCAATAATTAATATAAATGTTTGGAAAATTTCTTAGGACAAACCATTTATGCTCACCTGGTATTATTGTCTGCAGTCCCAACAAGAGATGTATCAATTATTCTTATAAGAATAGATAATATTCTTATCTTTACCCAAACATTCACAGAAGCTGTACGTCATCTGTAACAATTGCTTCAGTTTGCAACAGCTGTTAATCTTATAGTTGAAGCAGCTTGTGAACCTTTTTTACATTACTTTAATAATGATAACGTATCATTTGATATTTGCATAAGCCTCTTCACAAAGGCATACATATTCTTATAAGCTTCTGTATTCCTTCTTTTGGAACTTTATTTATTCTTTACCTAACCTAATGGAGGGACAAAGCATGTCAACAACAATGAGACATATTTGTATCATGGAACAATTTTCCCCCCCTCTTATGGTGCTGAATTACTTCTAAATTCAGAATAGTAATTTATGAATATTTTATTAATGCCTAAGCATACGCTTTATGTAATGGGTCAGGTCCTTGCCTTCCACCAGGTTTGTAATTGCAGCACAAATTTGCAGCTGACTCTTATACCTTCCAATTTAAATGTAATCGAGATAACCCATGACCATGACCTCATTAGTGCAAGTGCTGATCTTTTATCAGCATAATTGTTCCTTCAGTATTCTGTTTAACAGCCTTGAACTGGTTTAATCCTTTGGACAATGTTTTAACTTGCACAGCTTGACCCACTTTAATTAATTTCAAGCACCTGTAATATTGATTAACACTTTGTTAATAGCAACTGTATTTCCATGTTCTAGATGTTTCCATTTTCTTACACTGTGAAAGTGTATATAAAATGATGTTTTGTATGGTTTATACCATCAAATCTTTACACTGAGGTAATTTTATAATATACATGTACGTACCCCTTCTTTATTGAAATTACTTTTGAGTGCAAACCTAAAATCAATTTTTAAGGTTTTCTTATACAGGTGAACCAATCCTTCCTTAGTTATATTAAATTAATGATCATAATACACCTGTAATCCCCCACAATTGGAGATTTCATGAACTTATTTTGTAACCAGATGTTTGCACCTCTTCAACGTACTTCAAGCCTTCTTTTCCCAATTATATGGGTTTGGATAAGGCTATGTTGGATTATACCACTTCTGCCTTTGTTTTGATCCATTATCAAATCTTTCATTGGATCATAGTTTTTCCCCCCAAGTTTAAAGATCTTTGCCTTTGTTTTGATCCATTATCAAATCTTTCATTGGATCATAGTTTTTTCCCCCAAAGTTTAAAGATCAGTATTTTAACCATAACAGCTTTTAGTGAGACCAACTTAGTTTTTGGTTTCCATGGTAATTTTCCATGGCCTCACTTTTTATTCATTTTTATTTAAAACTGAGGTAGATATTCGCACCATATTTCATCATATTTTTTCCCTTTTTATATGTGAAACCCCCTTAGGGTATGTTAGGGAATATTTCCATTATTTTCCGTCTGAAGGCCTTTATTAACTTTTTTAAATTACGGCCATTCTGACTTATTTAAAATTTCCCCCCCTGCAAAAAGTTTGTGGAGCATCTTAACTCCCTACCGTATTTTTAACAGTCACCAGTATCGGAACCGGCCCCGTAATTAATCTCCCGTCCCGATCGCTGGGTATTCCCCCGGGACGTTCTATTTCAAACTCCGTTGTTTTAACAGAGTATTTCTGTTCTAATTTAAACTTTTACTTTACTTTTGTTTTTAAATTCATTTTAAATCCTGGTTCAATACACCAGGCACGGAGTTTTCCAGACCCTAAAAGTTTTTCAACTGCACTTACCTGCCGGTTCCGTACCTACCGCTGTCGAGGAGCTGCCTCTGCAGCTCCTGCTTCTGCTGTCAGCGTCGACGTAATGCCGTTCCAGCGCCAGGCGGGCGTTCTTCACGTAGTCACTCACGTGACTCCGAAGTAAAATTGAATTTTACCCAACTGTGTGTCCAACTAATCAGCATGTTCCAAATCGGAAACTTATATTTTCAGAAGAAGAGAATGTGCTCATACAAGCAGAACTTAACACATTACACAAAGAAGTCAGCTCGTCAAAACCGTCAGTTTGTGTCAAGTATTTTTCCGAGGTCCAAAAAGACTGTGGGTTGTAGAATCATTCTGGACCTGATGAGCTTGAACTCCTTTGTACACTATAGGCATTTCAAAATGGAAACCTTTTCTACGGCTAAACACCTGGTTTCCAAAGGGTGTTATATGGCCAGTATTGATTTAAAGGATGCATGTTACTCAGTGTCTATTCATTGTGATGATAGGAGGTATTTAAAGTTTATCTGGATGAGTCAGTTGTGGCAATTCAAAGCATAGCCTAATGGGTTAACTTCAGCTCCTAGATTATTTGCAAACCTGTTCTAGGATTACTCTGAGCTCAGGGGCATGTTGTGATGGCCTATTTAGACGATATTTGAATTAATGGGAAGACTCGGACTGCAGTTGAATCATCTGTTTCAATTGTTAAACTCGCTTTTGAACATTTGGGGTTCATCATTCATCCAGATAAATCCAAATTATCTCCAGTTCAAATTATTGATTATTTGGGCTTTACCATTAATTCGGATCACATGTTAGTGACTTTGCCCAGGGACAAAAGGCAGCAGTTAATTGAGGATTGTGTTAACCTCCTTAGTGAGCAACGACCTTCAATTAGACAAGTAGCCAGTTTAATTGGTCAATTAATGGCTGCTTTTCCAGCTGTGCAGTTTGGACCTCTGCATTTCTGTTCTCACGACTGAATTAATGGCAATTCAATGAGCTCTATGGTGGATTGAGGAAGCCAGTTTTAGAGAAGTCGTTATCTGTTCTGATTCTGCAGCTGCTCTTGAAACTTTAAGAGTAGGGAAATCTAACGCTCGTCCTGACATTCTAAATGAAATCTTGAGTGTGTTTTCTAGAATTGGGTTTGCGTGTAACATCACTTTTTGCTGGGTTCCCGGGCATGCTGGGGTGAGGGGAAATGAGCAGGTGGATCTCATAGCAAAGGAGAGTTTAAGAAGAGAAATAGATATCCATGTATCATTGGTGAGAGTGGAACTGAGAGAAATAATTAAAGAGGGCTTAACAAAAGAATGGCAGAGAGGATGGGAAAAGGAAGTCAGGGGTAGACACTACTTTTCTGTACAAGCTGAAGTTAGAAAAATATGTTTCTGTACATCTCTGTCCCGTAGGGACTCAGTTAAACTGTGTAGATTGAGGTTGGGACATTGTGGGTTAAATTATTGTTTGTGCATTGTAGGGAAACATGTTTCTGGCTTGTGTGAATGTGGGAGTAAAGAGACAGTTAAGCATGTTTTCCTAGAATGTAAAAAGTATAGGGTAGAAAGAAAGGCATTGTTTGCTAGACTGACAGGACTTGGAGTTGATGCTTTTTCTGTTTTATCTTTGTTTGGACACAGTGAGAAACATCAGCTGATATCCAGGGCTGTTCTTCAATTCCTGCATGTTACAGGACTGTATGTAAGAGTTTAGTTCAAACTTTGACCTGTGGAGGGCAGTAATACGCTTAGCAGTGTCTACACTGCTGGAATCATATAAGAAGAAGAAGAAGAAGACCTCTGCATTATCAACAATTACAACGAGCAAAAGAACAGGCACTGAGGACACATGCAGGTCATTTTGATAGGCCTATGCAATTGTCAGCAGAGGCAATTTCAGAAATTCAATGTTGGATCATAAATGTCTCAAAATGTTCCAGAGAAGTTTTGACTGAACCACCTTCCATAATCTTACAGATGGATGTTAGTGCGCTGGGTCGCGGTGCTACGGATATGTCTTCCAGTTGTGGAGGCAGATGGAATACTAATGAGACATCCCTCCTTTAATTAAGAGGAATCAATTATTTAGAGATTTTGGGAACCTGGTATGGGTTTAAAGCTTATTGCTCTGCCAGGAGTGAATTGCATGTGCAGGTTCAGATTGACAACACTACAGCAGTGGCATATGTAAACCACATGGGTGGAGTCAAGTCACAGTCTTGTGATAGACTGGCTAATCAGATCTGGGGCTGGTGCATTGACAAAAACATCTGGCTTTCAGCAATATATTTACCAGGTAGATTCAACACAGTAGTTGACACTAGGTCATGCCAATTCAATGATAATTGGGAGGTGGCGGCGCTGCCCTGGCAGCAGCGGCTCGCCTGCAGTCCGTCTGTTTTTCTTTTTATTTGTTGTTTTGTTCTCTTGTTTTTAGTGTTAGTTTGAGTTATTATGTAGTGTATGTGTGTGGGAGGGGTGGGAGAAACGTTCTTAGTCTCTTCCTTTTGGGGGGACACGACTTTTCTTGTCATATCCCCCGTCTCCGTCTGCGCTGAGGCCTATCGTGGAGCAGGCGGCCTCCAACTTTAACTGCGACCGACCCGAGGCTCCGGAGGTAGAGCCAGCCAGGACACTTCAGCGCGGAGCTGGCCGACCGGGGCTGCGGGGGTTTCAGGCGTTCCGGCGGCCCGACTCGGAGCTGTGGCGGCTTTCCGGTGGCGGCGACTTCGGAGGCCTGGCCGCGGGCCCAGTGGACGACATCGTCGGGAGCTCGCAGGTCGCAGGTTGGTGACCTGTTTTTCCGGAGCTCCCGCAGCAACAGCTGCGTCCGCTGGACTGGAGGGCGGCAGCTTCGGCAGCTTCGACCACCCCGGGCCGCGGAGTTGAACCGGCCCGCTCGCGGAGCGCAGTTCACCTGCTGGACTTATTTACATCACCCGTGAGTAGGTGTCTGGTGAACTCACTGTGGTGGATGTTAAATATGTGTTTATTGTGTGTTTTTGTTATTTACTATATGTATGACTGCAGGCAACGAAATTTCGTTCAGACCGCAAGGTCTGAATGACAATAAAGTTTTCCAAGATAACATGTGAATGTTAAATCAGGACATATTTAATCAAGTGGTTGCTCAGTATGGAATGCCAGATATTGACTTGTTTGCATCTAGACTAAACCATCAGTTGCCCAGATATGTTTCATGGGAACCAGATCCTGGTGCAGCAGCGGAGGATGCATTCTCGGTGCATGGGGGCGGAATGATTGGATATGCATTTCCCCCATTCTGTCTCATCAGTCGATGCCTGCAGGACTCCGCTTCAGGAGTATTGGTAGTGCCAGATTGGCCTACTCAGCCATGGTTCCCTCTCGTATTGCAGTGGCTAGTCAGCCTCATATGATTATTCCCAAACATAAAAATATACTGGTGAACCCGGTAACTGGCGATCAACATCCTTTACATGATCGTATTGATCTGTTAATTTGAAGATTTAAAGGAGGCCATACCTGGGGAGAGGACTGTCTGATCATACCGTGGATGTTCTCACGTCGGCCTGCAAGGATAGTACTCTGAAGCAGTACATCACCTCGATAAGGAAGTGGGAGGTATTCTGCCTACAGCAGAATATCTCATATCAGGCATCCCAGACGTTATGCTGGAGTTTTTGTCCACTCTTTACTTCGATCAACAATTAAGCTATAGTGCGATTAATACAGCCAGAAGTGCTCTGTCTTCTTATTTACCCATGAGTTCAGAGTTGCATTCAGTCGGGACACATCCATTAGTCTCTCGATTTCTGAAGGGAGTTTTTAATTCTAATCCTCCTAAACCCAGGTATTCCGGTATTTGGAATGTGAGCAAAGTCCTTATGCTTCTTCGCCAGGTGGACTCCTGTTGCAAGCCTATATCTAGCCAAACTAACCATGAAGGTGGTCAATCTTATGGCGTTGGTATCAGCCCAATGAGTGCAAACATTGCAGAAGCTACAGCTAGACAGAATGCAGGTATCGGCAGATGCCATTAATTGTTATGTTTATGATCTGCTCAAACAGAGTAGAATAGGCATGACAGGATGTAAGATTGTTTTTCAGCATACCCAACAGATGCTCGCCTGTGTGTAGTATCATATTTGTCTCATTACATTGAGGCTACCAGAGTCCAATGAGCAACAGAGTCTGCATTATTTATTAGCTACAAAAAAAACACACAATAAGGTGTCGGTGCAAACAATTTCAAGGTGGCTAAAACAGGTTCTGGGAAGTGTTGGGATTGATACTGATAAATTTAAATCTCATTCCACCAGGGCGGCATCAACTTCCGCGGCCAGGGCGATGAACATGCCTATAGACCATATCCTCGCGGCCGCAGGATGGTCCAGTGAGCTGACATTCCGGAGATTTTATCATAAGCCGATTACAAGACTGGGGGGTATTTGCTGATTCTATTTTAAGTTCAGTTATAAAGTTTCCCCCTGAGATAGAGGGGTTGCTATTGTTTCTTTTGTAATTCATTTAACAATGTTATGATTGATGCATTATTAATTATTTAACGATTTGAGTCAATCAATGCAGTGTGAACGCCGGATTTGGGTCTGCGGCATGAAATCACAGAGCTTTGAAATCTTCACGTAGTCACTCACGTGACTCCGAAGTAAAATAGTAAGATTAAACGAGAACTTACCAGTTTGATGTGTGGAATCAGCTTCCAGCAGAAGTGGTGGAGGCAGGATCGATTTTAACATTTAAGAGTAAAGTGGATAGGTATATGGACGTGAAGGGAATGGAGGGGTATGGTCTGAGTGCAGGTAGATGGGACTAGGGGAAAACAAATGGTCGGCACGGACCGGAAGGGCCGAGAGGGCCTGTTTCCGTGCTGTAATAGTTATATGGTTATATGGTTATGTTTGATCTTTATTTTATGAGGAGTTACGATGAGGGATTACGAGCCCTACGCTCCCAACCCTCATAAATATCATCTGGTGGTTCTAGTCTCTGTTATCTTACTATTATACTTCAGTCACTATTACCTGTGATTGCACACCGCTGCTTTGAAGATTGACGTACCTGCGGCTCGACGGGGTTCTTCACGTAGTCTCTCATCGTAAATCCTCATAAAATAAAGATCAAACTTCAAAATGGTAAATTCTCATTTAATCTTACTATTTTAACATGAACATCCACCACAGTGACTCCTCCACATTCCTCACTGTGATGGAAGGCAAAAATTGTTCAATCTCTTCCCTTTGTTCTCCCACCGTCCTGGTCCTCTAGCCTTCCATTGATCTTGACTCCCATAGCCGGCGGCGGTCCCTCCACATCAGGGTGGTCAAGTTCCTGCATTGGGGGTATCTCAGCTCCCCGCGATCTGACCCCCGGGTCGGGGCTGGTCAAACCTTCTGCATCGTTGGAGCTTCCCAACTCGGTCTCTCCTGAGACTGCGAGCTCTTTGATGTTAAAGTCCGCAGGCCGCGATTGGAGCGTCGATCCCAGGCAAGGAATCAGCTTTGATGTAAGTCCACGCCCCCTGTTGAGGGGCTCAAAGTCAGTCCGGAGCAAGGCTGCCAGCTCCATGATGTTAGGCCGCAGAGCGACCGGAGATATGACCCGGAAAACAATCGCATCTCCGGCAAGGTAAGAGATTGAAAATAACTTTCCCTCGACCCCCTCCCTCACCCCCCACATAAAACAAACCAGAGAACATTAGCACAAACTTTCAAAACACACTAAAAATAATAAAAACGATGATATATTGTCCAACGTTGTTTTATCTAACCTTGTCTTTGCCCCGCATAAACTATATTAGACCTAGCCCCAAAATTAATTAAACTCACTGTACATGAAAAGGAAATAATGATCCACTCTTTTCACAATGCACCGTGTTTTCTTTTCTCACATTTAGTTTTGTTTAGTTTGGAGATACAGCGCGGAAACAAGCCCTTTGGAGCTCCAAGTCCACGCCGACCCGTGGTGCCCATACACTAGCACTATCCAACACACTATGGACAATCTACATTCCTTTCCAAAGCCAATTAACCAACAGACCTATACATCTTTGCAGTGTGGGAGGAAACCGGAGCACATGGAGAACGGACATACACCATACAGACAGCCTCCAGTCAGGATTGAATCTGGGCCTCTGGTGCTGTAAGGGAGCAGCTCTACCACTGTGCCAGCCTGTCGCCTATATACCACTGTGCCGCCCCTATATCTATAACAGACAACGTCCTTGTTTAAGGGCTGTATTTATTTATATGACATTTGGAATCTCTAAACTAAAAAAATAAAATAAGTATAATACCATGTTCTGAAGCACAATTCCATGTCACATTAGGCCTTACGTCTCCATACTTTACACTGAAACATGCATTCATCTGTCTAGCCCAACATCTGTATATGCTAAAATCACAATCTGTCTCAACCCTCTGTACCTTACACTGAGCACACTCCCCAATAATCTTGCAAAGACACTGCATAGACCATAGAAATGTACAGCACAGTTTCATGCCTTTCGACTCACAATCTCTTTACTAAATATAATGTTAAGATAAAGTAATCTCACCTACGTGCAAATGATTCACATCCCGCCACTCACTGCATATCCATATGCCTGTCTAAATCCTGCTGTTGCATTACAATGTGTTTAAAGCACCTATCCACTTCATATGCTGCACTACGTCTACAATAATTACACCCCAAAATGCTGCCGGCTCTAAAGCACGAGGGCGCGTCTATATTTATTTCAGACTTTACCAAAAACTGTATTAATCCTGCAGAGACTGCAGCAGTCTAGAATAAAGTTATCCGTGTTGGCAAGTTGGGTTAAGGTCACATATTTTCTCAGTTCCACTACTGGACCTGGGCTGCGCCACTTTTTGTGCAATAAATATACAAAAAATACTACAAATATTTGAAAATTCTGAATAAAGGGATCAGGGGGTATGGAGAGAAGGCAGGTGCAGGATACTGAGTTGGATGATCAGCCATGATCATATTGAATGGCGGTGCAGGCTCGAAGGGCCGAATGGCCTGCTCCTGCACCTAATTTCTATGTTTCTATGTTTCTATGAGAACTTACCAAGTTCGAAGGTTGATCTTTATTTTATGAGGAGTTGCGGTGAGGGATTTCGTGCCCCCCGCTCCCACCCTCTATCATAAGATCAACTGGGAAGTTCTACGTTCTTCATCTTACTATTTTCAGTCATGGTGCGTTCTGTGATTCCACACCGCTGCTTTGAAGGATGTCGCGCATGCGTGCTGGCGGGGTCTTCACGAAATCCCTCACCGCAACTCCTCATAAAATAAAGATCAACCTTCGAACTTGGTAAGTTCTCGTTTAATCTTACTATTTGAGCTTAATATGAGCATTAGGATCCTGCGTACTCTTTACATCTCGTGCAACAAGGTGCATTTCCATTCAGTGTTGCCCAGAGGGAGCCTGCATCTGCTGCCATCTCGTGGTGCAGATTTTCATTGCAGATTTTAGATTTTAAATTGAATTTCGAACATTACCTGCAACCAGAGGATGGTGCTATGAGCACTCGGTTGCCACTGATACAGATACTTTTTTCATTAGCATAGTTTAGCTTCCTTTATTGTCATGTTTACAGAGGAATAGTGAAAAGTTTTTGTTGCGTGCTAACTATTCAGCGGAAAGGTTATACATAACTACCATCTAGCCACCCACAGAGTACAGATTAGTGATAAAGATAATGATGTTTGGTGCATGATAAAGCCCACTTAAATATAGTCCAAGGGTCCCCAATAAGGGAGAGAGTAGCTCAGGCCCACACTCGCATTGCTGATAGAATCATTCAGTTCCCTGACAACTGCTGGAAATAAATTGTTCCTGAATCTGGAGTCTCACTTTTTCACATTTCTGTACCTCTTGCAGATGGGGGAGGGGAGATGATATGTCGCCATACATTTTAATTCATATTTATTATACCGCATCATAAAGGTGGGATAGCAGCGCATTTGGAAAGTGGTGAAATCATTGGACAAAGTCAGCATGGATTTACGAAGGGTAAATCATGTCTGACGAATCTTATTGAATTTTTTGAGGATGTAACTAGTAGAGTGGATAAGGGAGAAGCAGTGGGTGTGTTGTATCTGGACTTTCAGAAGGCTTTCAACAAGGTCCCACACAAGAGATTGGTATACAAACTTAAAGCACACGGTATTGGTGGTTCAGTATTGATGTGGATAGAGAAATGGCTGGCAGACAGGAAGCAAAGAGTAGGAGTGAACGGGTCCTTTTCAGGATGGCAGACAGTGACTAGTGGGGTGCCGCAAGGCTCAGCGCTGGGACCCCAGCTATTTACAATATACATTAATGATTTGGACGAGGGAATTAAATGCAACATCTCGAAGTTTGCGGATGACACCAAGCTGGGGGGCAGTGTTAGCTGTGAGGAGGATGCTAGGAGGCTGCAGGATGACTTGGATAAACTGGGTGAGTGGGCAAATGCATGGCAGATGCAGTATAATGTGGATAAATGTGAGTTTATCCACTTTGGTGGAAAAACAGGAAGGTAGACTATTATTTGAATGGTGACCGATTAGGAAAAGGGGAGATGCAGCGAGACCTGGGTGTCATGGTACACCAGTCATTGAAAGTAGGCATGCAGGTGCAGCAGGCTGTGAAGAAAGCGAATGGTATGTTGGCATTCATAGCAAAAGGATTTGAGTACAAGAGCAGGGAGGTTCTACTGCAGTTGTACAGGGTCTTGGTGAGGCCACACCTGGAGTATTGCGTACAGTTTTGGTCTCCTAATCTGAGGAAAGACATTCTTGCCATAGAGGGAGTACAGAGAAGGTTCACCAGACTGATTCCTGGGATGGCACGACTTCCATATGAAGAAAGACTGGATAGACTTGGCTCGTACTCGCTGGAATTTAGAAGATTGAGGGGTGATCTCGTAGAGACTTACAAAATTCTCATGGGGTTGGACAGGCTAGATGCAGGAAGATTGTTTCCGATGTTGGGGAAGTCCAGGACAAGGGGTCACAGTTTAAGGATAAGGGGGAAGTCTTTTAGGACCGAGATGAGAAAATCGTTTTTCATACAGAGAGTGGTGAATCTGTGGAATTCTCTGCCACAGAAGGTAGTTGAGGCCAGTTCGTTGGCCATATTTAAGAGTGAGTTGGATGTGGCCCTTGTGGCTGAAGGGATCAGCGGGTATGGAGAGAAGGCAGGTACAGGATACAGAGTTGAATGATCAGCCATGATCATATTGAATGGCGGTGCAGGCTCGAAGGGCCGAATGGCCTACTCCTGCACCTAATTTCTATGTTTCTATCACGTGTTACCTCGCAATTGTACCTACATATGTCTCTTTTCTCCTAGGCAGCCATTTGCGTTCGAGGTTACCTTGCTTCCACTCTAGGCCTAGAATTATTGTTCATGCCAATGTTGGAATGGTGGGGGGGGGGGGTCTTTTCCAGAAGAGGCCGGAGGTGTCTGAAGGGGTGGGTAGGGAGGATGTTAGTGATGTGATGTACTCCAGACAGTGCTTAAAATATATTGTCCCTGTATTTTAACGCTCAATACAGTCGCATTTCGTAGCGTGCCAGGCCCTGTGCATCCTGATGCGAACTCAAGAATTATCTTGAAAACAGTATTATCCCTGTCACCTGACATACTTGGTTTCACACATTTATGTTACAATACATATTGGTAATATAGAAATTCTTTCTGCCCGGATTAAACGAGGCTGTTAACTATTTATACGGGATTAATACTATTCTTGTTGTACTACAAACTGGTAACGTTGAGATGTCACGCGGGCCCACTGCTCTTCATGTAACATTAAGTCCCATCAGTTTTCGTAGTCACGATGTTAAGGGGCAATTACGCCTGACAAATCTATTGGAATTCATTCAGGAAGTACCAAGCAGGATAGACAAAGAAGAGTCAGGGGATGTTGTTTGTTTGGATTTTCAGAAGTACTTTGATAAGGTGCGCACAAGAGGCTGCTAGGTAAGATAGGACCCCGTGGTATGGAGGGAGGTACTGGCGTGGATCGGCTTATTGGTAGAAAGCAGAATGAGAAAGCAATGAAGGGAGCCTTTTCTGGATGGCTGCTGGTGATTGGTCGCTTTCCGCAGGTGACTATGTTGTGGCCACTTTGCACATCATATGTCATTGAACTGGATGATAAAATTGGTGGCTTATTCGTCAGGTTTGCGAATGATACGCAGTTACGTGAAGGGGTAGGTAACTTTAATCAAGCCGTCAGTCTGCAGAAGGGCTTGGACACTTTGGGTCTGTGGTAAAAGAAGTGGCAAATGAAATAGTAAGATTAAACGAGAACTTGCCATGTTTGAAGTTTGATCTGTATTTTACGAGGAGTCGCGGTGAGGGATTTCGTGAAGACCCCGCCAGCACGCATGCGCAGCATCCTTCAAAGCAGCGGTGTGGAATCACAGAACCAACCATGACTGAAAATAGTAAGATGAAAACCGTAGAACTACCTGTTTGACCTGATGATAGAGGGTGGGAGCGGTGGGCACGAAATCCCTCACCGCGACTCCTCGTAAAATACAGATCAAACTTCAAACTTGGCAAGTTCTCGTTTAATCTTACTATTTTACTTCGGAGTCACGTGAGTGACTTCGTGAAGATTTCAAAGCTCTGTGATTTCACGCCCTGAACAACGTCCATGCTTATCACACTGCCGCCATTCTGATGGAGTAAGACTGTTAATGGAGTTCAGTTGACAGCGGCTGAAAAATCAACACAATTTATTAATCAACTAAACAACAACCCCTAATTCGGGGCCAGACATTTACTGAGCGGTACCCAGGATAGCTTCTGCGAATGTCGCAGGAACGGCCAGAGACTTGTTATAGAACCGTTGAAAGGTTTTTCCCCACTGGCCCAGCCCGCAGTGGCGAAAATGTGGTCCATGGGCACCTTCATGGCTCTCGCTGCAGCCCTGGTGGAATAAGACTTAAAAAAACGTTAGTAGCAACTCCTGTTTTAATAACTCTTTACCAAAGAATTTTATTTGACCATGGTTGGCCACCATGGTGTCCAGTCGCAGTTTTTGTAACATCTGGGCTCGTTGGGCTGTCGCCATTGCCATGAGCATCACCACCTTAAGGGTGAGCTGTTTCAAATGGTAGCTCATCTATTGGAACCCAGCTCCTCAGTAGGGTCAGCATGATCCCCACATCCCACGTTACTGTATATCTGGGTCGTGGAGGGATTGGTATTGAATACTCCCCTCATTAGTTTAGACACCAGGTGGTGGGAGCTGATACTTATATCCAGGTATGAATACAGCGTACTCCTGTCGCTGTTGATGGCACTGTAGCTGAGGCCTGCATCAAAATGGAGGCCTGCTAGAAACTCCAACATATCCAGTATTGTTGCCGAGTTGGAGGACTTGTTGTTCCGGGCACAGAAACCTCCCACTTTCTGATTTGAGTGAGATATTGTTTGCGGGTGGATTCCCGACACGATGCTGCAATAAGGTTCATGGCTCTTGACGAGATGCCTGCCCGGTTGAGCGGTCTTTTCAGAACCTGCAAGCCAACAAGATTAATGACCATGGCAAGGATGACTGACCCCCCTGTAATGGAGTGAGTAATCAATTTGGGATGTTTCCCAATCGCCATCCATGGTTGTTGTACATTTCTACAACCATCGGGTACCATGGTTGTGTAGGCCAGTCGGGAATGATCAATATGTCAGTTGCAGAGTCTAGTTTAATTTTCTGCAATACCCGACTGGTGAGGCAGCATGGGGGAAACGCGTAGCAACCCATTTCCCCCAATGGATAAAATGCATCCAATGCTATTACCCCAGGGTCTGGTTCCCACAACACATACGTTGGTATTCGATGGTTCAGCCTGGACGCAAATAGGTCAATATCTGGTGTCCCCAATTTGAGCTATAATATCTCCAAAATCTGGGAGTTCAACATCCACTCAATGTTGTCATTGAAGACACGTGACCTGATGTCCGCCACTGAATTAAGCTTCCCAGGCAAATAGGTCGCAGTAATCCAAATATTTCTTTCAATGCACCAGTGCCAAATTGTATTAGCTAATTCATTGCAAACTAGCGACCTAATACTACCCATATGATTGATGTAAACCATTATTGTAGCATTATCTATTCGAAAGCGGACATGTAATCCCATGAATTAGTACAGAAGCCCGCAGTCCATGAAACACCCCCAGCATTTCTATATAGTTTATCCCATGTGTCTCCAGGAATGTAGACTCATGAGAGTTCCATCTGCCACCACAACTGGACATCGTACCAGTTGCTCCCCAGCCTGGTGCACTTGCGTCAGTTAGTAGCACAACATCAGGGTTGCTCCATATAATAGGTCAATGACATTCTTTAATATTATCTACCCACCATTATAGCTTGTTTCTAGCTTCCGGTGGTAACCAAAGTGGCCGATCAAAGCAGCCAGCATTTGTTTTTTTAAATGCTGTGATTTGTGACCTTTGTGAATTTCGGTAGTGTAGCGGTCCGAATCGTGCAGCTGGGAATGTAGTTACCAATTTAGAGTTAGCAATACCAATAACTTTCGCTGTTTGCCACATGGTCGATACCCTGGCGCAAGCAAGATTGTGGCACTCTTCTGATATAGCAGTAGCTTTATTAGTGGGGATGATAAACTTCATTAAATTAGTGTCTAAAGGTGAACACCAAATCCATAACCCGTAGCGGGTGCAGTTTTTGATTTGTCTGGATGGATTACAATCCCAGTTTCTCAAGCAGAGCCTTGGTTGCAGCCACTCCTTGAATTGCCAATTGGAGGGTCTGCCCCATTATAAGGATTTCATCCAACATGCCATCACTATAATCTTGTTGTCGGAGAAGAGCCAATACAGGTAAATACCAACTTGGTAAACAGCCTAAGCTGTGATGGTTCCATTAGGCAATGCACCCTTCCAGACAACTTCAGAATTCCCTGTGAGCCTCAGCGATGGGCACCGTATAGCATGCTTCTTTCAAACTGATACATGCCATAAAGTACCCTGAGTAAAGCATCCACCTAGCTGTTCCAAAAGCATCCATTTTGACATGGGTATATTGTACAAAAGTGTTCAACTCAGCTAAATCGATTATAACTCAATATATCCATGCTTGGTTATGCCAATTACCACTTTTCCCTGCTCGCCATATAATTTCAGCATGCCCTGCCTCCACCTCTTTTCGGGATAGAGTAAATTCCTACGAGGCGAATGCTGGGTATGGGAATCTATACCTCCCACGAATTATATACCCTTGAACACTTTGTAAAATAAACTCATCTGTGGTTACAGTTTTCCCCATATGTCCAAGGCCGCCCGCAATCGCCCACCTATTCGTACAGGAGGGATACTACGGCGTGAGAGGAGCCAGACCCCCTTACCACCATAGTGAACGGCGGTTCCATACATACGGTGCTTCGGGTGGACGTTATGGAGGTCGGTAGAATCTTTGTGCCCTATCCGGCAGCCTTGGTTCACAGGTTGTATTAGGCTGTTGCCGGTGATATGGGTGAACTCTGGCCGATGGAGTTTCATGAGGCCCACTGTTTTGGCCTCCTTTGTCCAGTCCCTTCACCTGTTTGTACAGGTCTCCAAGCAACTGATGCGGCGGTGGAGCGGTAATGGTCGGCACAACCCCGCGAATTTGGGGTTTAGTGTGGGCTATATGGAGCTCTTACGCAGGCAATATAGCTCATATTGGGCGTTGCATAGGAGTGCTTGCGCATCATGCTATTTACTGGACACATTATCCCCGATCAGGGTTTTCCAGAACGCCGTTATGCCCGTGGAGAACCTTTCTCCAAGGTATTATTGAGAATCTGACTCCAGAGTTGGTGCATACGTAGGCAATCAATGGTGCCCGCCAATTCGTGGTGCAGGGTTCACCTGTCTGGGTAGAAACGGCAAACTTCACTCATCACATCCAGCATCCTCCTCATGCTCTGGTTCAGCGGTCACTGGCTGTCCCTGGTCGTCGTCAAACTCAGCAGCTGGGCAATCATTAATGCTTCTGGCTGGAGACGATGAGGAGCTGAGCGGAGTCCTTGCACGGCTAGTGGATGCCCGCGAGTCCCGTTCTTCTCGTTCTCGGTCCCGCTGGAGGTGTTGCACCATTTAAGAGCCCCAACCGCTCAATGCGACCGTCCCTGCTATATGCAGAGGACAAGCCGACTTCCCCAGGCCCTGCGAATTCACTGGGGCTTCCACCATCGGACCTCACCCCCTTAGGGTCTATGGTCCAATGGCAGGTCGTCGTGACCTACAGCCCAAGTAGGGTCATACGACTCCCGCACGGCCTCTCCGCTAGTCTGTCTTCTCCCAGACTGTGGCGGCCCACCTGGCAGATAAGAAGGCAGGTGAGTTGACTCGGCGCCGGCCCCCGGAACCTGGCTCCCCGGAGTCCGTGCAAGCTTACCTCCACACTTACACCATTACTTGGCGTGGAGGCGCATGGTCGGCCGCTCGCAGCGCTGAGCTGACCGACCGCTTCCTGCTGCCACCTCCGCCCTTGACCGCAGCCTGACGGGGTGTGTTGTCGGCGGTATCTGCTCCAGCAGGCCTACACGACGCAGCAGTGTTATGCCCGGGCTGCACGATGGCAGCTATCCCTGGCTGCGGTACGCAATGCACTTTGCAGGGCTCCCCTGTCGTGCGGCTGTCCCCCGGCCCAGCCCCCTCGGGTCTACTGGAGCTTGGGGAGAGGTTGCCTGTAAAAGAAAAACAAGACCCCTTGCCACGTACCTGTATCCCCCCTTATTCTCTTGGGGGACGGGGGGCTCGGAGTCTGGACCTGTTGCTTGCAGCTCCGTAGCGGTAACCCATTCGGGTGAGTCGGCCCCTGTATTAGCGGGAGCGCCCGACTCTGCATTCCAGCCCCCACCGTTGCGTTAAAGCTGCCGGCGTTCCGTGCAGCTCCGGGGACAAAGGCCGTCGGCTGGCCGCAGCTCAGTTCCGTGCCCGACTTCCGCATGCATCGAAGCTGCCGGCGTTCCGTGCAGCTCCCGGGGACAAGGGCCGTCGGCTTGCCGCAGCACAACTCAGCTCCCCGACAGCGTCGTCCTGCGGCCCTTGTCCATGCTGTAAAGGAAGGTAATACTTACCTGCCGGTCTTGTGAAGGAGGCCGGTGGGGAGAGTGCACTCCCCCCCCCCCCCAGCTGCCGCTGCAGATGCGCGCGACGATATGCTGCGCAAGCGTGCTGGCGGGTTCTTCACGAAGTCACTCACGTGACTCCGAAGTAAAATTGGGCTTTGCAACGTACACGGTCACGCTGCTGGTAGAAGGAGTAAAGGTATGGACTATTTCCAAATGTAGAGATGATTCAGAAAGAGGAGGTGCAAAGGGACCTTGATGTGCTGCTGCAACATTCCCAAATTGTTAATTTGCAGGTCGAGTCCGTAGTCGGAAAGACAGATGCTATGCGAGCATTCATTTATAGAGGACTAGAATATAAAAGCAAGGATATGTTGCTGAGTCTTTCAAAGACACTGGTCAGGCCACATATGGAATATTGTGAACAATACTGGGTCCCATATCTGAGGAGGAGTGTGCTGGCATTGGAGAGGATCCAGAGGAGGTTTGGGAGAATAATCTTGGGGATAATGGGGTTAACATATGAGAAGCGTTTGATGGCTTTGATTGGCATTACTTGCTGTAATGTGGAAGGATGAGGGGAGATCTAATAGAAACCTGCCGAATAATGGAAAGCCTAGATATATTGAAGATAGATACAAAATGCTGGAGTAACTCAGCAGGACAGGCAGCATCTCTGGAGAAAAGGAATGGGTGATGTTTCGGGATGAGACATTTCTTCAGACTGATGTCAGGGGAGTGGGCGGTGCATAGATCAGCGAGTGTAAAGATAAGGAAGTACAAGGTGTGAAAATAGGATAAAGGGAATAGAAATCAAGGAAAATGTGGAATTTTATGTTAGTTGGGGAATGTAATAACAAACCAAACATATATAAAATGTAGTCGGAGACAATAAGTGGTAGGAGAAATGGGGATAGAGAAAGAGGGAAAAGCAAGTGCTACTTGAAATTAGAAAAGTAACTGTTCAAACCGCTGGGGTGTGAGATGTCCATGCGAAATATGAGGTGCTGTTCCTTCAATGTGCGCTGTGCCTCATTCTGACTATGGAGGAGGCATAGAACAAAAATATCAGTGTGGGAATGGGAGGGGAAGTTGCAGTGTTGAGCAACGGGGAGATCAGGTAGCGGTAGGAGGACTGAGCAGAGCTGTTCAGCGAGCCTGCGCTTGGTCTTGCCGATATACAGGAGTCCACACTTTGAACAGTGGATATAGTAAATGAGGTTGGAGGAGGTGCAAGTGAACCTCTCCCTCACCTGAAAAGACTGTTGGGGTCCTTCGACAGAGTCGAGGGCGAAGGTAAAGGGACAGGTGTTGCATCTCCTGTGGACACAGGGGAAAGTACCTGGGGAGGGAGTGGTTTGGGTGGGAAGGGACGAGTTGACCAGGGAGTTGCAGAGGGAATGGTCTCTGTGGAAAGCAGAAAGGGGTGGAGATGGCAAAATGTGGCTAGTAGTGGGATCCCGTTGGTGGCAAAAATGTCGGAGGATTATGCGCTGTATGGAATGGTGTGGAAGTTAATAATTATGTAAAAATACAAAATGGATTCCGATGAAACTAAGACAGGCTTTCACCATCTTCTATTAAATTGCTAAGCTATAAAAAAACCACTAACCCTTGCTTTCAGTACATCAACAAGGTCAGTAGACTGTCGATGTTCCCTTTCCAATACCACATGCAAGATAACAAGCCCAGCTCACAAATGTCTCCTCTATAACATAAACATAGGCGAAGATTCAGACTAACTCTTGTTCCACAAGATTATGATGTGCGTCATAAGTAGAAAAAACAAAAATGCTTGTTCTGCAGAAATATAACCCTTCCGCTGTCAGAAGAACCTGTCAATCTCCTGACAATCTTAGGGATCTGTCAATCTTAAGAAACAAGAGGCTGTACTAAACTTCATAGATAACGTATTGCGCAATCGTTCAGTAAAGTGGTAGATATACATGTACTAAAATCATTGTCCCTTTGTGAGGGGATAAGAACTCTGTATCGTCCATAAACTGCATACTGTAAAGAGTTTTACCACACCCGCCTGGCGAAATAAAGATTATTGCTGGATCACTGATTTTATTTGCTATTCTGTCTGTTTAAGAATATTTGGGCCATGACATTTGGCGTAGTTGGCAGCTCTTGCTGGAAACAATCGCTGAAGACTGAGTAAGAGGCTACAGTTTGGCCGGGGTCTCGAAGGGGGAAGAAAGTGCACTATCAGACCCCTTCAGTCTGACCTCCTAAGAGTGCATGGGAACATTACGGTCCTTCATCCGAAGTGATCTGGTTCCTGCCAAGATCTTTCAGAATAGACAACGCAACGTAAGACAATTTTGGGATTGTTGACTCAGACTAAGTTGGTTGTCTGAAGTATTAAGCCGATATATTGGGCCAGTAATTGGGATAAGAGGAATGTGCGAGCTTCGATATATGTGGGGGTTCCGGTACGTGGGAGCTTCGGTATATGTGGGGGTTCCGGTACGTGCGAGCTTCGGTATATGTGGGGGTTCCGGTACATGGGAGCTTCGGTATATGTGGGGTTCCGGTACGTGCGAGCTTCGGTATATGTGGGGGTTCCGGTACATGTGGGAGCTTCGATATATGTGGGGGTTCCGGTACATGTGGGAGCTTCGGTATATGTGGGGGTTCCGGTACATGGGAGCTTCGGTATATGTGGGGGTTCCGGTACGTGCGAGCTTCGGTATATGTGGGGGTTCCGGTACATGGGAGCTTCGATATATGTGGGGGTTCCGGTACATGGGAGCTTCGATATATGTGGGGGTTCCGGTACATGGGAGCTTCGGTATATGTGGGGGTTCCGGTACATGGGAGCTTCGGTATATGTGGGGGTTCCGGTACATGTGGGAGCTTCGGTATATGTGGGGGTTCCGGTACATGGGAGCTTCGATATATGTGGGGGTTCCGGTACATGGGAGCTTCGGTATATGTGGGGGTTCCGGTACATGTGGGAGCTTCGGTATATGTGGGGTTCCGGTAAGTGGGAGCTTCGGTATATGTGGGGGTTCCGGTACATGGGAGCTTCGATATATGTGGGGGTTCCGGTACATGTGGGAGCTTCGGTATATGTGGGGGTTCCGGTAAGTGCGAGCTTCGGTATATGTGGGGGTTCCGGTACGTGGGAGCTTCGATACAGCATATGTGTTATTTGGATCCAGGGAAAACGTAAAGATTGCATAATGTAAAAAAAAGTGAGAATATGGTTGGCCAACATAATATTAAACAATTGGTATTTAAAAATGGAAACCTAAGCAAAATATCCCTGGGGACCCCTTGTCTGACATAGCTTCTTTGTTTACAGAGAGAGGGGGGGATAAGGAACAAATTTGGGGAGAAACAATTGGAAATAGTGTAGACTACCTCCCCCATGCCCTGGCCACCCGGTCAATAACAGCCGGAGCTGCGACACTCAGATCCCGTGAAGAGGAAGGGCTCCAGTACGCCTACTGGGAAGGGCACCCCCAGAAGGAGGAAGAACTGATAAGGAAGATGAGGAAGAAGAAGGGAGGGGGCTTAAGGCAGAATTGGAAGAGCAGTGAGAGTTAAACAACACTGCACACCAGGAAAGAGAAACAGCAGATAAATAAGAAGATTGAAAAGATAAAGTAGGATGTCAAGCTGGTGGCTTTCGAGGCACTGTACCTTAACTACCCCGCAAGAATCGAGCTGCTCACTTTTGCCCCAAGATCTTTAACATTTTGCAGCCAACAGTCGGTACAGTTTAAGGCAAATTTGAAACAAAAGACTCTGACCTGTTTGGAAAGCAAAGCTTGTCTCCCTAGCGGAGAGAGGGGGGAAAGTCTGAGTAATCGGGCAAGTGTGAGGTGTAGCAAGACCCTGTATGACAGGAAATCGGACCAATCCCATTTCTGGGCTTGGTTAATTTCTACCGGCAGTGGATGCAGTGATGTCTCCACCAGCAATTCTCTCTAACTCTCTCACTCCCAACAAAAAGAAGACTTTCGCAACTTAAAATCAGTGCTTTCTACACGACCAGCTACTGCATGCCTTAACTCTCCCAGTCCAACTGGACATTATAAAGTGCAATGCCCATACAAGTGGCCACAACAAAGTTTCCCACTGACATTATTGCCCACATAGCAGATTACGAATTCTGCACATTGGTCCCACATAACCAGAGATTCTAGTAGACATAACGGCTCTTTCAGACAAGGGACTGTAATGGTGTGAGGATTGTTGAGAATTGTAAAGAAACAGCAACAATGTACTTCAATTTGGTTTCTGTGCAAAATCAAGACAAATCAAGACAAATGCATTTGCGACAATTGAAATTCATTTCAGCAGGGATAATAAAGGGGGATGCAGGAGGAGCTGAGAAATGTTATTACATAATTATGCCTTCCTGCAACTTTCATATTAAATTTGTATTGATAAGGAGGGAAGAAAATGTGGAAAGTAGCTTACACTTTGAAGCTTTTAATGAAATGATCTGTGTTCGAGAGAGTTCAGAGTGTTTTGGATTGAGGCCGTTCTTCAGTATACGTTGTATTTATGAATAAAGTATGAACATTTTTGGTGAATGTCTAGCTGACAAATAACATTTTCCTCTGATACAACGTATATATATATATATATGAATCTTGTCTACTATCTTATCGTTTTTCTTAAATTATATTTAAGAAGTATATGACTTCTGTTTTATAATTCTCCAAAGGTATTTTGGTCAAGGTTAGCAACACAACAGCACAAGACACAGTGCCTTTGCCTGATAAAATCTGATATTTAAATGTAAATTTCTCATTTTTGTGTGTTTCAAAGTTTAAGGGTTTTACATGATTTCCTTGAGAAGTACATAACTATGTTTTACTGCGAGAATGGTATTGCTTTAACGTGTGTGAATATCTGAGATTCAGCATATTGCCTGACGTGTGGAAATTTGTGAATGAATGTCACAGCATAGAGGGTGTAGAGTGAGGGTGTAGAGTGGGTTTAAAGACTGTTACTTGTTTGTGGAACCAGTTCTTGGTAAATGTTGAATTAATCTTATAATTTAGATGAAATAGGATGTCATTGAATGAGCTTGCTCATTTATGTGATAAATCTTTGTAGAGTCTCACGTATTAAAAGGTACTGTGTCTTTAACAAGTTGCAGCTGTATGGTCATTGAGCCTGGGCCAAAGTTATTATCTATTTCTTTGCTTTGAAAATGTATTGGCTATCTACATGGAAATTAACTGTGCATTCTCCATCTTCTCGACTTTTATTAAACAGCGGTTATGACTCAGCAAAGAGACAGTTCATTTTGCTGAAGAAGGGTCTCGACCCGAAACGTCGCCTATCTCCTTCGCTCCTTAGATGCTGCTGCACCCACTGAGTTTCTCCAGCTTTTTGTGTACCCCCAGTTCATTTTCTTTGCTGCATAACCTGCCATTAGGATTGGTGACTGTTGGTATTTTAATTATGATTTCTTCCTGTTTCTTATCTTTTGAATTGAATTCTTGAGAGATCTGAATTAGGCACTGGCCATGTGAAATTCAGATTATGGTATTGGATGAGAATTGGGAATAATTTAAAAATAGTTTTTCTGTATAATTACCTACGTTTAAAGGGCCTGCCTTGTAAGTAGTTTAAGAGTTTAAGTAAATCCTTGACTGAGACTCGACAGGACCTTAGTGTGAATTAATTACATTTGTGCACCAATTGACCAGAACCTTGTTAGTCTTACACAAACCACTGAACCAGAGAAACGCAGAAACCATTATCAGCTGACCATAACGGTGAATCCTTACAACCAGGAGATCACAAACTGAAAATAAATTGGGATCGGAGGAAATTGGGAGAACGGTGGAGCTCTTCCCAGCACTACTGATTACTCCTACCAACAGTGAAGGTCGAAAATTATCCTTGGTGGAATAATTGCGAAATCATTGGAAACTGGAAAAGGAAGTATGAACTTGATGTCCTCCTGCAAGACTGGAAGTAAAAGGAAGCCATACACACAAATAAAAAAGGTCAATACTTACAATATCTTGTTAAAACCAGCCATGAACATAAGTGAATGCACTACACTGAATTATGTACATGCCTCCCTAATCCTGGATACTTGGAATGAGTCTCCCCCTGGTGGAATAAACTTGAACAATGAACAGTGACCCCTTATTTGTTCTTTGGGGTCCCGGGATTAGGAATAAAACCAAAGGGATCGATTTGAAATGAGAGACACCTCTGAGTCACAGTTAGTCTAACTGCTGGACCTCCTGAATCAGTGACAGAAGTAGGAAACATGATAAATGGCTGAAGGACAAACAGACAATTCATGTTTTAAAGTTGCCAATGACACAGGAGGAAAGATCACATGGGTCAGAAAGGAATGGGACTATGAAAAGCAGAAGCTGCCTACTGAGGATCTGCCTACTATGGTTCTGGTCCAAGTACCCTATGAACTTGGGAATCATGTGGGATGAGTGTATTCAGCCCCTGAACATAAACTATAAAAAAGGGAGCTGATTTGCTATGAAGCTGAAGAAGGGGTAGCTATAGTCTTTATGATTGACATGATTGTTTTTATTGCAACAAGCACTATTAGTGAAAATGCAAAGTCTGTGTAATGGACCCCGAAAGTGGGAGAATGCAATGACGTATTATTCTGTCATCTATAATGACAGAAGCCAACACCTTTATAATAATTGACCTATGTTCAGTCTTTTACCCCATATCCCTGCATAAAGACCGACAGCCTATTGTTCCGTAGCTTCGTCAGCTGTGCTGGGATAACATGCCAGCCTGTTTACGCGCTGTAACCGTGAAGGGCTACAATTATAGAATGTTAAACAATGAAACTAGCTGCTGTAAGGTAAACAAGCTTCTTTATCTGATGAACCATATAACATATAACCATATAACAATTACAGCACGGAAACAGGCCCTCTCGGCCCTTCCAGTCCGTGCCGGCCATTTGTTTTCCCCTAGTCCAATCTACCTGCACTCAGACCATACCCCTCCATTCCCTTCACGTCCATATACCTATCCACTTTACTTTTAAATGTTAAAATCGATCCTGCCTCCACCATACAGCCACCACCCTCTGAGTAAAGAAGTTCCCCCTCACGTTACCCCTAAACTTCTCTCCTTTAATTCTCCTGTCATGCCCTCTTGTTTGAATCTTCCCTACCCTCAATGGGAAAAGCTTATCCATGTCAACTCTGTCTATCCCTTTCATCATTTTAAAGACCTCAATCAAGTCCCCCCTTAACCTTCTGCGCTCCAAAGAATAAAGACCTAACTTGTTCAACCTTTCTCTGTAACATAGTTGCTGGAACCCTGGCAACATTCTAGTAAATCTCCTCTGTACTCTCTCTATTTTGTTGACATCCTTCCTATAATTAGGCGACTAAAATTGTACACCATACTCCAGAATTGGTCTCACCAATGCCTTGTACAATTAGGATTTAGGGTTTGTGCCCCAACCCCTTACGAGCTCAAGGACAGATTCAAAACCATTTTATAATCAGACACATAGTGCTTCGTTCATGGTATCTTGTAACATTGAACTTATGGATGTTAATCTCTTAAAGAAGCTAAAAACGTATCTGCGGATCCCACAGTCAAGGATAAATGGCATGAAGCAATTAAAGGGAAAATTTGTATAATAGTTTACGGTAACGGACTGAAACGTATGAATTCTTAGAATTCTTTATTATTACTCTTCATTTTTGATATAAGTTCTGCATAAAGATAGTTGACAGCTCCATTCTCAATTCTTGATAATCTTTGTATGTAAGTTGTGTTAACTGTTTTATAACTATTGTATATTAAAAAAACGTTCTTACTATGAAATAACTCTCCTCAGCATCATGGGAATGCCCCAGGTGGCCTGGACTAATACCTTTGTGGCTCGAAGGGGGAATGGTAGTAACTGTTGGGTGTGCACCTACATTCCCCACAACAGCGGGGGAGGCATAGCATTGGTACCAATACCCCTAAACCAGACTGAAGTTATGGCCGGTTACTGCTTTCACAATGGAACTTCTGCTAGCAGGTTCAGAGAGAATGAAAGGACAAATGGTGGGAAAATTGTGTATAACGACTTTAAAGGATGGTACACTCCCCCATTTGAATCATTTTGGAAGAAAGATGAGACCAAAAGTTGGAAAATCCCCCGACTGAATCTAGCAAGTAATCCCCGTATCTCTGTAAATGGCACCTGCCATTGTAATGACAAAGGAAAAGGAGTGTATTTGGGAAACAGTTCTTGCACTTCATACCTCCCATTCTCTTTTATGAGACCACCACGACCAGTAAATGGAACACACTTTGTATGTGGATCATGGACATACCAGGGATGCCACCAGGAGACGACTCCACTTTTGACAATAGGTTGGGTAAGAACGACAACTGGAGAGGATGCTGCTATCTGACATGTCGTTCCTCACATGTGTATGGTGCAACAACTAACTGAGTTGTCCCTTCCCTTAAGAACAAGACGGGGCATATCAGAATCAGAAGGATTTTGGATGATTGCCTTCCCATTGTGGGGGACTGCTCGTGCCTCTAGAGGATTGATCAATATGGCCTCCGCCATGGAGACATTGGCAAATGTAACCGCTAGTGCCTTAACAGATGTAAATAAGGCCATGGCGTCTATTACAGCAGAGATGGTTGCCTCCGCACTATGACCGTACAAAATCACATGGCACTGGACTTTATCTTGGCAGAAAAAGGAGGCACATGTGTTATCATAAACCATGAGTGTTGCAGTTATATCTCTGATGAGACTACCAATATCGTCGACCTTGCTGCCCACATCTCCCAAGAAATGGAGAAAATCCATAAGGTTGACAGTGACAAGCATGGGTACAATCTTCTTCCTCGCGTCCGGCCATCTTCTATATCACGGTCAGTGCCGGTTGACGGTCAGTGCCGGTTGCAGAATTGGCTACTTCAGTCAGTCACTGTGGTGCAGCTTCTGTCGTCAGCATTGCCCGGCATGCGCCACGTGGAAGCTTCTGCTTGCATCCCAATGGGTACAATGAAGTAAATAGGAGATGCTGGCCATACATAGAAACATAGAAACATAGAAATTAGGTGCAGGAGCAGGCCATTCGGCCCTTCGAGCCTGCACCGCCATTCAATGTGATCATGGCTGATACAGTTGGCTTGATGGACTTTGGAATACTATATTACACTATGACTATCGTTTTATTAATCATTGCTCTAAAATATTTATTGTTAATTGCTTGCAACCATTATGTACCTACCGGGGATTGTGAATGTTTACATAAACTGATAAAGAGGAAGGTATGTGGAAGTTAATAGTGATTTAAAAATACAAAATGGATTCCGATGAACCTAAGACAGGCTTTCACCATCTTCTATTAAATTGCTAAGATAGAAAATAAGCACTAACCCTTGCTTTCAGTACATTAACAAGATTAGTAGACTGTCAGTTCCCTTTCCAATAACATCTTGGCAGGACAAATCAAATCAAAATAGGACGTACATGGTATATGCTAGGGAATTGAGGAATGTTGTGGAACAGAGGGATCTAGGAATAACTGTGCATAGTTCCCTGAAGGTGGAATCGCATGTAGATGTGGTGGTAAAGAAAGCCTTTGGTGTGCTGGCCTTTATAAATCAGAGCATTGAATATAGGAGTAGAGAAGTAATGTTAAAATTGTACCAGGCATTGGTGAGACCAATTCTGGAGTATGGTGTACAATTTTGGTCACCTAATTATAGGAAGGATGTCAACAAAATAGAGAGAGTACAGAGGAGATTTACTAGAATGTTGCCTGGGATCCAGCAACTATGTTACAGAGAAAGGTTGAACAAGTTAGGTCTTTATTCTTTGGAGCGCAGAAGGTTAAGGGGGGACTTGATTGAGGTCTTTAAAATGATGAAAGGGATAGACAGAGTTGACGTGGATAAGCTTTTCCCATTAAGGGTAGGGAAGATTCAAACAAGAGGGCATGACATGCGAATTAAGGGACGGAAGTTTAGGGGTAACATGAGGGGGAACTTCTTTACTCAGAGGGTGGTGGCTGCGTGGAATGAGCTTCCAGCAGAAGTGGTGGAGGCAGGATCGATTTTAACATTTAAAAGTAAAGTGGATAGGTATATGGATGTGAAGGGAATGGAGGGGTATGGTCTGAGTGCAGATAGTTGGGACTAGGGGAAAACAAATGGTCGGCACGGACTGGAAGGGCCGAGAGGGCCTGTTTCCGTGCTGTAGTTGTTATATGGTTATATGGTTATAAGTGAGATAACAAGCCCAGCTCACAAATGCCTCCTCTATAACATAAACATAGGTGAAGATTCAGACAATCTCTTGTTCCACAAGATTATGTGTGCGGAATAAGTAGAAAAAAACAAATGTTGATTTGATTTGATTTGATTCAACTTTATAGTGATTGTCCATACTACATTGACTTGGACACAAAATGCTTTTCTCCATACAGCCATACAAATAGAAACATAGAAACATAGAAATTAGGTGCAGGAGTAGGCCATTCAGCCCTTCGAGCCTGCACCGCCATTCAATATGATCATGGCTGATCATCCAACTCAGTATCCCGTACCTGCCTTCTCTCCATACCATCTGATCCCCTTAGCCACAAGGGCCACATCCAACTCACTCTTAAATATAGCCAATGAACTGGCCTCAACTACCCTCTGTGGCAGAGAGTTCCAGAGACTCACCACTCTCTGTGTGAAAAAAGTCTTTCTCATCTCGGTCTTAAAGGATTTCCCCCTTATAAGCTGTGACCCCTTGTCCTGGACTTCCCCAACATCGGGAACAAATCTTCCTGCATCTAGCCTGACCCCTTAAGAATTTTGTAAGTTTCTATAAGAATCTCCTAAATTCCAGAGAGTATAAACCAAGTCTATCCAGTCTTTCTTCATAAGACAGTCCGGACATCCCAGGAATCATGAACCTTCTCTGCACTCCCTCTATGGCAATAATGTCCTTCCTCAGATTTGGAGACCAAAACTGTACGCAATACTCCAGCCTCACCAAGACCCTGTACAACAACTCCCTGCTCCTGTACTCAAATCCTTTTGCTATGAAAGCTAACATACCTTTTCACTTTTTTCACTGCCTGCTGCACCTGCATGCCTACTTTCAATGACTGGTGTACCATGACACCAGGTCTCGCTATCTCCCCTTTTCCTAATCGGCCACCATTTAAATAATAGTCTGCTTTCCTGTTTTGCCACCAAAGTGGATAACCTCACATTTATCCACATTATACTGCATCTGCCAAACATTTGCCCACTCACCCAGCCTATCCAAGTCACCTTGCAGCTAGCATCCTCCTCACAGCGAACACTGCCCCCCAGCAGTGTCATCCGCAAACTTGGAGATATTGCCTTCAATTCCCTCATCCAGATCATTAATATATATTGTAAATATCTGGGGTCCCAGCACTGAGCCCTGCGGTACCCCACTAGTTACTGCCTGCCATTGTGAAAAGGACCCGTTTACTCCTACTCTTTGCTTCCTGTTTGCCAGCCAGTTCTCTATCCACCTCAATACTGAACCCCTAATACCCCTAAAAATGAAAAAATAAAGCACAGAACACAATTATCCATAACATAAACATCCCCACAGCAGTACCAAAGTTTCCCACTGTGAGGGAAGGTACCAAAGTTCAGTTAACCTCCTCGTTGATGTTCCCCGATGTTCACCCGTGGTCGGGGCCTCCCGAGCCCCCCGAAGTCACCGCTACGGGAGGCCCGATACTCAGGCCCTCTCGCCGGGACGATGGAACTCCAATGTCGGAAAAGAAGAACATCCTCAGCGGCTTGGACCTACGAATCGGCCACTTCTTACCAGAGACCATGGCTCCCGAAATCCACAAGCTGAACTGGGCGAAATTCAATGCTGGCAGCCCTCGGCAAAGGGTTCCAGGACTCCACGATGTTGGTGAGCACCACCCGTGCTGGGAGCTCTATAAACCACAGCTCCATGATGTAGATGCTGTCGGCCCAACACTCCGCTGCTTCAAACAGCGATCCCAGGTGAGGCATCACCCACTCCGCGATGTCGCTGCTGAAGCTCTGGACCAGTCCCCGGCAGAAAAGGCTGCGCCAATCCAGTCGGTAGGCCGAGAGGAGGGGGGCGAGGGCGTGACTTGGAAAATAGTTGCATCCTCGCCAGGAGGTGACTGAAAAATGGTTCCCCTCTTACCCAACCCCCCTCCCACACACAAAATACCAAATAAAATCCTCCAAAACATACCCCAAACAAAACCATAAATAAAAAAAGACAGAAAAACAAACAGACTGTAGGCAGAGGCAGCCATCATGCAGTGCCCCCGGATGTTGAAGTAATGCTTGTTGCGCAGAAATTTAACCCTTCCTCTGTCAGAAGAACCTGTCAATCTTAAGGATCTGTCAATCTTAAGAAGCAAGAGGCTGTACTAAACATTATAGATAACGTATTGCTGAATCATTGAGTAAAGGGGTATATATACATGTACTGAAACATTGTCCCTTTGTGTGGGGATGAGAGCACTGTATAGTCCATAATCTGCATACTGTTAAGAGTTTTACCACACATGCCTGGCGAAATAAAGATTATTGCTTGATCACTGATTTTACTTCGGAGTCACATGAGTGACTACGTGAAGAAGCCCCGCCAGGCGCATGTGCATCATTTACGTCCGATGCATGGCGCACCGATGGGCTGGAGAGCGCAGCTCCACCAGCGGTAAGTAGTAAACTCGCAGGTACGTCAATTTAAAAACTTTTCTGCGAGTATTTAAACTCCATGAGTCTGGCTCGGGAGCCAGCGGGAGTTGGTGGTAATGCAGCGTGTTGAAAAGAAAACTGCCCGTAGTAGGAGCGGAACACAGGGGCCCGCGGTTACCGCTCGCAGATCGGGTCGGGAGATACCGGCTGCAATAACGTCAGCTCCGATACCGGCTGCTATTCTACCGGCAGCTCAACTGCCTCCATCAGTTCCAGTGCTTCAGGGCACTGAGGCCACTCCAGGTGTCCCGGATGTAGCAAGGAACTTTGCTATTCCGGAAGGTACTGGTGAAGCCATGGAGGAAAACCTGGCGGCCAACATCAATTACATGGCCTCTCACCAGCTACAAGATACCATAATGGAACAAATAGCCACCCGATACATAACACCTGTGAATTGTGCGTCACTCAAAGTGCCCACTGTGAACTCTGCTATCTGGGCACAAATGAGTGCAACGATGCGTGGACAAGAAATCCGTTTCCAGCGGGTCCTCAAATTGGTGGGAGCAGGCATCATGGCTTTTGGCAAAATGGTCTGATGTCCGGCACACAGCAGGATATGTTGGCCCTGCTGTGTAATGCATATTTTGAAGTGAATTGCATCTGGAAAATAGCCGTAAAACTTACACTAAACACGCGATTTGCAGCTTTATGCAGGTCGACCAATATACAAACGGCAAATTATTTATTTGGGGAGGACCTGCTCAAACAAGTCAAAGACTTGGAGGAAGAGGCCAAGACGATAGGCCTCATGAAGACTTATGTCCCTTCTGCCAGGATGCCACGTCACAGGTCGTTTTTGACAAGAAGGGGGTCAGATCCGGGGGCAGAGCCAAGCAGAGTGGGGCCAATGGGATGGCAGTATTACCCACGTGTATACGCCAACTACAACCCCAGTATGGCGAAAAGGACAAGAACCCCAAGGTCGACTATAGATGATTCATTCAGTCCAGGATAAATCTTCTGGGAAACAACCTCCGGTTGGGGGTAGGTTGCAGTTATTTTATGATGAATGGTGCTGCATAACATCTGATCTGTCTATACTGGACGCTGTGTCAGGCTCTCGAATAGAGTTTATGTCAGGAATTCATCCACCTGCACAAAATATGCTTAGTCGGGTATTGTTTTTTCTGGACCAGAAACTCAGCAGGTAAATGAAGAAATTGTGGTTTTGTTCCAAAAAGGGGTAATTGAGAGGACGACTAACCATCCTCAACAATTTGTGTCCAATATATTCCCCAGACAGAAAAAAGATGGTGGATGTCATTCTGGACCTAACCCAGCTAAATTCCTATGACCAGTATAGGTATTTTAAAATGGACACCTTCAATACTGCTAAACAGCTGTTATCAGAAGGTTGTTATATGGCAACCATAGATCTGAAAGATGCATATTATTCAGTACCAATTCATCATCAGTACTGAAGATACTTGAAATTTAGTTGGATGGGACAGCTGTGGCAATTTAAAGCATTACCCAATGGGTTAACCTCAGCTCCTAGGTTGTTCATGAAATTGTTAAAACCAGTGCTGGCGCTACTTCGTGCCCAGAATCACATTGTAATGGCTTATCTAGATGATATCTTAATCATAAGCAACACTCAGGAGATAGCTGAGGAGCCGGTTTCAGAAACCAAACACCTATTTGAAAGGTTAGGGTTTCTGGTCCATCCAACAAAATCCAAGTTAGAGCCATCCCAAAAAATTGATTATTTGGGGTTTGTCATTGATTCAGTTGATATGTCAGTGACTTTGCCTACAGACAAGGCTGTGGAAATCAGGGAGGTCTGTACCAGTCTTGCTGAAAAACAACACCCCTCCATCTGGGAAGTTGCCAGTGTTATTGGCAAATTGGTGGTGGCTTTCCCTGCAGTGGAGTTTGGACTCCTGCACTATCAAAGTCTGCAACGGGCTAGAGAACAAGCACTTAAAGAACATGCAGGTCATTTTGATAGACCTATGCAGTTGCCATCCAGAGCCATTGCTGAATTACAAAGGTGGATTATCAAAATTGTACAAACTACCAAAAACATTTTGGTTCAACAACCTTCAGTGGTTTTACAAACAGATGTGTGCGCTTTGGGATGGGGAGCCACAGACAGCGAGTCTAGCCGTGGTGGTAGATGGAGTGTGCAAGAGGATTTAATCCTGCACAGGCATGGTATAAATTACTTAGAATTGCTGGGTGCATTCTATGGAATCAAAGCTTATTGTTCAGCAATGAATAATAGTAAGATTAAATGACAACTTACCAGTTCGAAGTTTGATCGTTATTTTATGAGGAGTAACGATGAGGGATTACATGAAGAGGCCCCGCCTGGCGCTTGATCGGCATACTTCAAAGCAGCGGCATGAAAAACACAGAACATAATAGCCGGAGTAAGATAGTAAGGCTCAACATAGATTTAGAACTACCAGATGATCATTTATTTTATAAGGGTCAGGAGTGTCAACAAAATAGAGAGTACAGAGGAGATTTACTAGAATGTTGCCAGGGTTCCAACAACTATGTTACAGAGAAAGGTTGAACAAGTTAGGTCTTTATTCTTTGGAGCACAGAAGGTTAAGGGGGGACTTGATTGAGGTCCTTGGTGCCAGGGTCTCATAGAAACATAGAAACATAGAAATTAGGTGCAGGAGTAGGCCATTCAGCCCTTCGAGCCTGCACCGCCATTCAATATGATCATGGCTGATCATCCAACTCAGTATCCCGTACCTGCCTTCTCTCCATACCCTCTGATCCCCTTAGCCACAAGGGCCACATCCAACTCACTCTTAAATATAGCTCGCATGTGTCAGAACGTGTACAAAAGATTCTGATAAGGGAGGGAGAGGAGCCTGATGTTGTGGTACACATAGGTACCAATGACATAGGCAGAAAAAGTGATGAGGTCCTGAAGGGAGAATTTAGGGAGTTGGGGGGAAAGTTAAGGAGAAGGACCAAAAGGGTAACGATTTCAGGATTACTGCCTGTGCCACGTGACAGTGAGAGTAGGAATGAAATGAGGTGGAGGATAAATGCGTGGCTGAGGGACTGGTGCAGTGGGCAGGGATTCAAGTTTCTTGATCACTGGGACCTCTTTTGGGGAAGGCATGATCTGTACACAAAGGACGGGTTGCACTTGAGCCCGAGGGGGACCAATATCCTGGCAGGGAGATTTGCAAAGGCTACTGGGGAGACTTTAAACTAGAAAGGCTGGGGGGAGGGACTCGGGTAGAGGGGGCTAGGGGTCAGGGTGTGGGGCAAGAGACAGAGAAGGGAAGCACTCGGATCCAAAATGTAGGCGAGAAAGATGAAAAAGATAATAGACAGAGAATAAGGGATGGTGGGTTTCTAAAATGTGTATATTTTAATGCTAGGAGCATTGTAAGTAAGGTGGACGAACTTAGAGCCTGGATTGACACCTGGAAATATGATGTTGTGGCAATCAGTGAAACATGGTTGCAGGAGGGCTGTGATTGGAAACTAAATATTCCAGGATTTCGTTGCTTCAGGTGTGATAGAATTGGAGGGACCAGAGGGGGAGGTGTTGCATTGCTTGTCAGAGAAGATATTACAGCAGTGCTTTGGCAGGATAGATTAGAGGGCTCGTCTAGGGAGGCTATTTGGGTGGAACTGAGAAGTGGGAACGGTGTAGCAACACTTTTAGGGGTGTATTATAGACCGCCAAATGGGGAGCGTGAATTGGAAGAGCAAATATGTAAGGAGATAGCAGATATTAGTAGTAAGCACAAGGTAGTGATTGTGAGAGATTTCAATTTTCCAAAACTAGACTGGGAAACACATTCTGTAAATGGGCTGGATGGTTTGGAGTTTGTAAAATGTGTGCAGGATAGTTTTTTGCAGCAGTACATAGAGGTATCGACCAGAGAAGGGGCAGTGCTGGACCTCCTGTTAGGAAATGAGGCAGGTCAGGTGACGGAGGTATGCGTTGGTGAGCACTTCGGGACCAGTGATCACAATACCATTAGTATCAATATAATTATGGAGAGAGTCAGAACTGGACCTAGGGTGGAGATTTTTGATTGGAGAAAGGCTAACTTTGAGGGAATGCGTAAGGATTTTAAAGGAGTGAATTGGGACACTTTGTTTCATGGGAAGGATGTAGAAGAGAAATGGAGGACATTTAAAGGGAAAATTGTAAGAGTACAGAATCTTTATGTCCCTGTTAGGTTGAAAGGAAATAGTAAAAATTGGAAAGAGCCATGGTTTTCAAGGGAAATTGGACACTTGTTTTGAAAAAAGAGAGATATCTACAATGATTATAGGAGGTATGGAGTAAATGAGGTGCTTGAGGAGTATAAAGAATGTAAAAAGAATCTTAAGAAAGAAATTAGGAAGGCTAAAAGAAGATATGAGGTTGCTTTGGCAAGAAAGGTGAAAGTAAACCCAAAGGGTTTCTACAGCTATATTAATAGCAAAAGGAGAACGAGGGATAAAATTGGACCATTAGAGAACCAGAATGGACAGCTATCTGCAGAGCCAAAAGAGATGGGGGAGATATTGAACAATTTCTTTTCTTCGGTATTCACCAAGGAGAAGGATATTGAACTCGGTGAGTTACGGGGAAAAAGTAGAGTAGCTATGGAAACTATGAGATTCAAAGAGGAGGAAGTACTGACACTTTTGAAAAATATAAAAGTGGATAAGTCTCCAGGTCCTGACAGGATATTCCCTAGGACATTGAGGGAAGTTAGTGTAGAAATAGCAGGAGCTATGACAGAAATATTTCAAATGTCATTAGAAACAGGAATAGTGCCGGAGGATTGGCGTACTGCGCATGATGTTCCACTGTTTAAAAAGGGTTCAAAGAATAAACCTAGCAATTATAGACCAATTAGTTTGACGTCAGTGGTGGGCAAATTAATGGAAAGGATACTTAGAGATAATATATATAAGCATCTGGATAAACAGGGTCTGATCAGGAACAGTCAACATGGATTTGTGCCTGGAAGGTCATGTTTGACAAACCTTCTTGAATTTTTTGAAGCGGTAACTAGGGAAATTGATGAGGGTAAAGCAGTGGATGTTGTCTATATGGATTTCAGTAAGGCCTTTGACAAGGTTCCCCATGGAAGGTTGGTTAAGAAGGTTCAATCTTTGGGTGTTAATGGCAGAGTAGCAAGATGGATTCAACAGTGGCTGAATGGGAGATGTCAGAGAGTAATGGTGGATGGCTGTTTGTCAGGTTGGAAGCTGGTGACCAGTGGGGTGCCTCAGGGATCTGTGTTGGGTCCACTGTTGTTTGTCATGTACATCAATGATCTGGATGATGGGGTGGAAAATTGTATAAGTAAGTATGCAGATGATACTAAGATAGGTGGTGTTGTGGATAATGAAGTAGATTTTCAAAGTCTACAGAGAGATTTGGGCCATTTGGAAAAGTGGGCTGAAAGATGGCAGATGGAGTTTAATGCTGATAAGTGTGAAGTGCTACATCTTGGCAGGACAAATCAAAATAGGACGTACATGGTAAATGGTAGGGAATTGAGGAATGCTGTGGAACAGAGGGATCTAGGAATAACTGTGCATAGTTCCCTGAAGGTGGAATCGCATGTAGATAGGGTGGTAAAGAAAGCCTTTGGTGTGCTGGCCTTTATAAATCAGAGCATTGAATATAGGAGTAGGGAAGTAATGTTAAAATTGTACAAGGCATTGGTAAGACCAATTCTGGAGTATGGTGTACAATTTTGGTCGCCTAGTTATAGGAAGGATATCAACAAAATAGTAAGATTAAACAAGAACTTACCAGTTCGAAGTTTGATCGTTATTTTATGAGGAGTTACGATGAGGGATTACGTGAAGAACCCGCCTCACGCTGGCAACGGCATACTTCAAAGCAGCGGCATGAAAAACACAGAACACCAAAAGCCGGAGTAACATAGTAAGGCTCATAAAAGACTTAGAACTACCATTTGATCATTTATTTTATGAGGGTGGGAGCGGAGGGCACGTAATCCCTCATCGTAACTCCTCATAAAATAACGATCAAACTTCAAACTGGTAAGTTCTTGTTTAATCTTACTATTTTACTTCGGAGTCACGTGAGTGACTACGTGAAGATTTTAAAGCTTTCTGTGTTTTTTATGTCGTAGAATCAATCCGTACGACAGTCCGGCTAAGTAAACACATACATGAGAAACCAGACTAATGTTAGATCATTTCACAATTAACTTTTTAATGGTTTAAAGACCATATAATAACCCTCCTTATATCTGAGGGAAAATGATTACAAGTGATAAAAGATAGAAGTGACTACACCATTGATTATAGCAATTAATAGTAAACAAAGCAGGTGATTATAGTGCTCCCAACACCACGTGTCCAAAGCTTGTCATAGTGTGAACAGGTTTATTGTAGAACTTTGAAAAAGTTTCTTCTCTACTCCACCCTGCGACTTTTAAAATATGCTCGAGAGGTACGTCCCGCCCCTTCGCCGCGGACGTAGCTGCCGCCCTGGTGGAGTGAGATTTGAACACATCAGTGTCTACTCCCGCTAAAACCAACACCTGTTTCAACCATTTTGAGATAGTTTGAACTGAAGCTTTTGTGTGTGGTTTTTTGTGCGTAACCATTAACGCTTTTTCATTTCCTCAAAGGGTGTCAGTAACTTTAATATATTCGTTCAAATGTTTAACCACACACAAAGTAGGATCAATATGATAAGCTTGAAAGGTTACCTTTGTTCCAGATCTCCCTGGTCTGCTTTGTTTGATCAGCTCGTAAACATAGAACACAACATTATCTGTAGTCACATGCATACAGTCTAAACGCAACATTTGTAAAGTTTGCACTCTTTGAGCTGAGACCAGTGACATTAACATGACTAATTTCAATGTCAATCTTTCCAATGTCAACCCTTCAATTGGAGTCCATTGTCTAAGTAGCGTAAGTACAATGCTCACATCCCAAATCTCTGTGTATCTTGGTTTGGGTGGATTAATATTAAAGATTCCTTTCATGAATCTAGATATTAATGGATGCGACCCAATTGATCTCTGATCAGTCATAAGCCCTAAATAGGACGACAAGGCACTGCGTGCAGTGTTAATGGCACTGTAACTTAAATGTTGCTGAAAATGCAAATTGGCAAGGAATTCCAAAACATTTGCAATATTTACAGTATCATAAGAAATATTTGACTGTGTGCAAAAGTCTTCCCATTTCTTAATATGTGTCATATATTGCTTTTGTGTGCTATTGCGCCATGATGCAACCATAACTTCCATAGTTTGGTCCGACAATCCCAGCTCCTGTAGTGGTCTGGTCAAAACCTGCAGATTAACAAATTCATATATGCATACAATGGGTAAATCTCTTTAGTTACCGGATTAGTCAAGATATCACTACAGTTAGGAATCGACATATATGGTTCTTTAATCATATTCAGCATTACTGGGAACCAAGGTTGAGTTGGCCAATTTGGAACTACCAACAATCCAGAAGCAGAATCTTGTTCTATCTTCTTCAGGCATCTCTGAATCAAAGCAAATGGTGGAAAAGCATAAAAGAACATCTTTCCCCAGTGTAATGAAAAGCATCTACTGCTACTGCATCTGGATCGTGTTCCCAAGACACATAAGTAGGCAACTGATGATTAAGCCTAGATGCAAACAAATCTATTTCTGGCAACCCAAATTGGTTTACAATATTCTTAAATATTGCTGGCTTAAGCATCCATTCCGTATTATCTTTAAAAATCCTGGACCTTTCATCTGCTACCACATTGTCCTTACCCGGAATGTAGCTTGCTGAAATCCATATTTGGCGACCAATACACCATTGCCATATCTCATTGGCCAGACAATCACATGATACTGACCTAACTCCCCCCATGTGATTAATGTATGCAACAGCCGTTTTATTGTCTAACTGTATTAACACATGTAGACCTTGTTTAGCACAACAATATGCTTTAAGTCCATAAAAAGCACCGAATAACTCCAAATAGTTAATACCATAAACTTGAAGAAACGCTTCTTCTTGAGCTTTCCATCTACCTCCACAACTGGCGGACGAATCTGTAGCCCCCCCATCCGAGAGCACTAGCATCCGTTTGTAAAACCATTTCAGGTTGTTTAATCATGATATTCTTAGCAGCTTGTGGGACATTTTCAACCCACCATTGTAATTCCAACACGGCTTCTTTTGTTAATTGCATAGGCCTGTCAAAGTGACCTGCCTTCTCTTTAAGAGCCCTTATTTTGTCCCTTTGAAGATTTTGATAATGTAATGGACCAAATTCCACTGCCGGAAATGCTGCTACCAGTTTCCCAATGGTTTTCGCCACTTCTCGGATGGAGGGATAAGGTTTGTGAATGAGGTAATTACAAGTCATCAAGATGTCATTGGCCTTCTCTGTTGGCAAAGTAACTAACATAGTCACTGAGTTAATTACAAACCCAAAAAGTTAATTGATTGTGCTGGCTGCAGCTGGGACTTAATTGGATGAATCAAAAACCCTAGCTTTTCAAACAAAGCTTTAGTAACTGAAACTGAGTGCTCAGCTGACTCTTGAGTATCACTAATGATCAGAATATCATCCAGATAAGCCATAACAATGTGTTTCTGTGCTCTTAATTGGGGCTAAAACTGGTTTCAACAGTTTTGTAAAGAGTCTAGGAGCCGAACTCAATCCATTTGGTAAAGCTTTAAACTGCCATAATTGTCCCAGCCAATTAAATTTTAAATACCTCCTGAAGCATTGATGAATTGCTACAGAATAATAGGCATCCTTCAAATCAATCTTAGCCATATAACACCCTGCTGAGATAAGATATTTTGCAGTACTGAATGTCTCCATCTTAAAATGTTTGTATTCTACAAACTTATTCAGATCTGTAAGGTCCAGAATAATTCTGCAACCACCATCTTTTTTATCTCTTCGAAATATATTAGAGACAAATTGATGCTTATGTTCATAAGTCTTTTCAATTACGCCTTTTCCAGATAATTTGTCAATTTCCACATTAATCTCCATTCTTTCCTCTGCAGAAAACACATAAGCATAAGCAGGTCTATTCTGTACAGGAGGATTAACCCCTTCTTTAAAAATAATAATGGCTCCCGAAACTGCTTGTAATACATATCGATCAGAAGTAATGTTAAGCCAGGCATTATAAAATTTTTGCAATCTCCCTCCAACTGGAGGGTCATCCACAGTTTCTTTAAGTATATAAGTCTTTAATACCTCTCCGTATGAGCGTGGTGGTCTCCTTCTTCCCGAATACAGGGAAGCACTTGCCTGCACAGCACGATAGTATTTTCGTGACAAACTTCTGCTTCTATAACGGAAATCGAAACCCCTTCGGGTCGAAAAACCCCTTCTTTGTCCAAATACAAAAGGTTTAACATTGCTAAAATATTTAGCTTCTTCATCCAACTCTTTCAGCTGTTTCGGCAGATTTTCTCCAAACAAATACCCAGGAGCTTGAACTCCACTTTCTTGACACAGGCTTGCAAATCTAGGGTGAAATATGGGCCGAATCGCCGTTTTCCTCATGCAATTAATTTCATAGAATGAATTACATAATAAGCCCAAAGTATCCTTTTGAATCTTTTCCATTTCCAGATTCTCCATTTGCCTGCCATAGGCCGTAATGGCAGCAGAAATTAATTTGAGCACCTTTTGAAACTTCACTTCTAGGGCTCTCATACTTGGAGTCATAGACGTCCATATCATCGGATTCACCGTAGGTACTTCCAATGAGGCACAATTTCTTGGAGCTTTATATAATTCTGATGTTTCATTCATCACAGAATTGTGAAGTTGGTGAGATACCATATAATTTATGTTTGCAGCTAGGATTTCTTCCATAGCCTCACCACTTCCTTCAGGTATAGCAAAATCTTGTGCTATCCCAGGCACATTAGGCCTTTTCTTTTTTACTTTGTGGTGTGCTTTCAGAAGCCATATAGCCACCAGCAGGGTCTGCCTTCTGCAGCCCTAAATCAATTGGGATATCATCCCATGAGACTTCTTCCAGCCCAAATCCTGGGTCCGGAGTATCATATTCCCAACTTGGCCCACAGCCATATTCATCATATTCAAACCCCTCAGGGATTTTTTGGGATTCATCTGGGTACTCTGACCCTTGTCTCATTATTGTTTGGAGAACTTTCTCCATATGCTCCATTTTTAGCCACATAGTTTTATTGTCTGGAGGATTTTCAATATCAGAATCATCAGAAACCACGGGCCTCTCAGATTTCTTTTTTCATTTTTTAGGAACATTTTCCTCCGTGGTTATTATTTCTGGAGAATCTGGAAACTCACTATCGGGTAAATCGGCGGCCAACGGTATCGGAACTGGGTCCGCACTAACTTCGCGTCCCGTATTTTTACTTTCACCCCGGGAACATCTTTTTACCCGCGAAAACTTCCCGATTTCGTTTGCTGGAGCCATCCAGCGTAACCTAAAAAACGCCCCGGTCTAACTGCACTTACCTGCGGGCCGTTCCGACCGCTGCCGAGGAGCTGCTCCTTACTGCAGCTCCTCCTCGCGCCGTCAGCGTTGACGTCATGCCGTTGCCAGCGTGAGGCGGGTTCTTCACGTAGTCACTCACGTGACTCCGAAGTAAAATAGTAAGATTAAATGAGAACTTACCAGTTTGAAGTTTGATCTTTATTTTATGAGGAGTTACGATGAGGGATTACGTGAAGACCCCGCCAGGACGCATGCGCGACATTCTTCAAAGCAGTGGTGTGAAATCACAGATACCAGAGTAGACTAATATAGTAAGATAAGAGAGAACTTCCATACCAGTTGAACTTTATAATAGAGGGTTTTGGGAGGGGAGGGCACGTAATCCCTCATCGTAACTCCTCATAAAATAAAGATCAGACTTCCGGTGGCGCTATGGAGCCTTAAAGCATAGCGCCAGCCAGCTCCGCAAAAATTTTGAAAAAACGGGGATTTAAACGGATTTAAAAGAACTTACCGATCGCCTGCTTTATACTGTCTGCCGCTTCAACATCGACGGTACCGGCTGACGTCATCAGCCCTGCGACAAATCATGACGGCACGGAGCCCTACCGATAAAACGAAGGGTCGAAAAACCCGGGCGAGAGCGGGAGAAGGCCTGGGAGAAGGCTCGGACTCGAGTAGGGCCAGTTCCCTGGAAGACGTCTCCAGGAAAGCAGACACAGGAGGTGAGGACTTGAGAACTTTTATTTCTCACCAGATGGCTGATTTAAAACGTGAGTTCAAGGCAGAAATGAAAGATATAAAGAAAGAAATGAAAGAAATAAAGGGAGATATAAAGGAAGAAATCTCTCAAATTAATAATCAGATGGACTTGATGAAAAATCAATGGAGTGAATTTCAAAAAGATACAAAGACACAAATTGATAATAAGTTCAAGAAAGAATCAGAAATATTGAAGAATGAAATCATTGATATGATTAATAATATGGAACGCAAGATGGAGGCTAAACTTGAAAATGTTAAAAAAGACTTTAAAAATAAGATTGACCCTATTGCAAATGTGGTCGAACAACAAGCTGATGGCATGAAAAACCTTGAAAAGATAGCGGAGGCTAGTACTGTGTCTACAGCAAAGCTGATAACAGAGCAAGAACATCTACTGGAGTTGTTATCCAAAGTAACAGATAAATGCACGCAGCTAGAAGGCTATCAAAGAAGGCAGAACTTGAGGATTGCAGGGATTCCTGAAGGTCTAGAGAAACACGAAGACACTCGAGAATTCACTGCTAAATTACTGCAAGCTGTTTTATCTTTGGATGATATGCCTGTATTAGCTCGTGCACATCGAGTCGGCAGAAGACAGACCAGTACAAACGCCCCCCCAAGACAAATGATTGTAAAGTTACAATATGATTTTATTCTCGAGGATATTATGCGGAGAGCCTCGAGAACAAAGAATCTGATGTTTCAAGGACAAAGAATCAGTATCTATCGAGACTATCCCCCAGAGGTTGCCAGAAAACGAAAAGCGTTTAACGAAGCCAAAAACCTTATGAGGGGTGTAGAAAACTTGAGATACGGTCTGAATTACCCAGCCATCCTAAGAGTTACTTACAACAGCGTGGAACACTTTTTCAAGACTCCAACAGAAGCAATGGAATTTGCAAAGCAGTTTGACACTTGAAAACCATCTACAAGCAAATATACTGTCTTTTACTATTTTTAAAGACCTAGTACGGTCTCTTAACATTCTATGAGACTTTATACGACAATATGGAATTAGAAGAAATCAGAAGGAACGGACAATGTCGTATGGAACGAAATGTTTTCCCGGATTGGAAGAAGCTCACCGAACATTGACAATTACTCATAATATATAACTAACACAAACAAATAACACACATACTAAAATTATAACGCGGTTTTATTATTACTATGACTGTTATTAACCAAGACTGTTCACTATTGCTAATTAATACTACTAATAATTAATATTTTATGTCTTGTCACATTTGGAGATACCCTCCCCTTAATGTTTTTTTTTCCTTTTTTAATAATGATTTCTATTTTTTGTATTTAAAAAAAACTCTTTATCTGTGGCTTTATAATTAGATTTTTAAACTAATTTTAGATATATATACTTTTATGATGATTAATATCACTCCTTTTATTTCTTTAATATTATATCCCCGTTAAAATATTATCATGGAATAATAATTCCTTAAAATTAGGAGCTGGCTAAATTAATAACATCAATGCCGGAAGCCTTTAGATTAATAGCCAATATAGTTTGGCTTTCACAAACTACAAATATTTTATTTGTAGTTTTTCTACTCTTTATGCACTCTACTAAGCTTTTTACCTACTTTTCATTATTCTTTTATGTTTACTATATCTTTCAGTTTGAATGGAGCCATACACTGGAACAATGGAGATATATTCGTGAAGTGCATAAAAGAGATCTAAAATTCATCTATTCGGTGTTCGGGTGTAAGGTTAGGTCTACTGCGCGGACCCTTGGACCCTATTCTAGATTCCCACAAACCTAAAATGCAGGATTTAAAAAGAAATATGGGGAACGAGGGATTAACCTTTTGCAGTTGGAATGTTTAAAGGTATCAATGAACCAATAAGAAGAGGAAAAATATTGACACACTTAAAGGCAATGAAAGCTGATGTAATTTATATTCAAGAAACTCACCTAAAGAAAGACGCTGAAAATAGGCTGAAAGCTAAATGGATAGATAAAATATATCACTCTTCCTTTACGCATAAATCAAGAGGCGTAGCAATATTATTTCGTAAAGGTACTTTATTTAAGCATACATCTACTATATCTGATAAAGATGGCAGATACATTATTGTAATAGGAGAAATAAATAGGGAAAAAATGATTTTTGTTAACATCTATGGACCAAATTTTGATAGTCCTTTATTCTTTAAGAAAGTACTTAATAATATTCCGGAATTAACACATCACAATTTGATAATTGGAGGAGATTTTAATTGTACATTAGACCCTTATTTAGATAGATCTTCAAAACAAAGGAAAATTAAATCGCATACTAGTGATTTATTAAACGCATACATCCAAACGACTAACATTAAAGATGTCTGGAGAACAGAAAATCCTACTGGTCGAGAATATTCCTTCTACTCGCCAGTACATAAAACTTATTCAAGAATAGATTACTTCCTGGTAGATGCAAAGCTTATTTCACTTACTTACGAATCCAAATATCATAATATTATAATTTCAGATCATGCACCATTAACATTTAAAATTAAAATAAATGGTAAAACAGAAAATCTAGGACAATGGAAACTTAATCCACAAATTTTAAAAAATAAAACCACTCAGGAATACATTATAACTCAGATTAAGATGTTTTTTGAAATAAATGATCAACCAGAAATATCTCGCTCTTTATTATGGGAAACATTTTAAAGCATATCTTCGAGGAATTATGATTTCTTCACAAGCATTCCATAATAAGAAGATTCGGAAGGAACAACAGGACTTAGAAAGGGAGATTAAACAATTAGATATACAGAATGCAACAAAATCAGATATAATAATACATAATAAAATTGTAGCATTGAAGTATAAATTAAATAAAATATATACTGATCAAGTTTTAAAATACTACCAACATACTAAACAATTGTTGTTTGAATTTGGAGACAAACCACAAAAACTATTGGCTCGACAATTAAGGAAAATTGAAGCTGAAAAAATTATACATAGGATTAAATCACAAAACGGTGAATTATTAATACAACCCAAGGATATTAATGAAAGATTTATGCAATATTATAAAAATTTGTATACTGGTAACACAACAGTAAATAAAACAGAAATAGATGCCTTTGTAAATGTATGTAACTTAAAAGAATTAGATTTACAAAATAGAGAACTATTAAATGCCGATATTTCAATAAAAGAAATCCAAGAATCTATTAAATCTTTAAAAAATGGTAAAACTCCAGGACCAGATGGTATAGGCTCGGAATTTTATAAAATTTTTCATGACCAAATGGTCCCATATTTAAAATCATTATATGAACAGATATATACACAAGAGAAATTACCAGATACATTGAACGAATCTATTATAACACTTATACCCAAAATAAATAAAGATTTGGATGACCCAGGATCATATAGAGCAATTGCTTTATTAAATACGGATCAAAAATTTTTAACAAAGATTCTTGCACAAAGATTAAGCAAAATTGTTAACGAATTAATTCATCCTGATCAAACAGGATTTATACCTAAAAGATATTCTTCATATAATCTAAGACGGTTATTTAATATCATATATTCGAAAAGAAGTGATAAAAAAGACTTAGTAGTCATCTCGTTGGATGCAGAAAAAGCTTTTGACCAGGTGGAATGGCCTTATCTATTTTCGGTGATGGAAGCCTTTAAGCTTGGTGATAAGTTTACTACTTGGATTAAATTATTATATGCAAACCCAACAGCTAGAATAATACCAAACCATATGTTATCAACTAAGTTTAGTTTATCTCGAGGTTGTAGACAAGGCTGTCCTTTATCACCATTACTGTTTGCGTTAGCAATCGAACCTCTTGCTCAAAGGGTAAGATTGCACCCAGAAATATATGGATATGATACTAAAGATACTAAGAATAAAATCTCGTTATATGCGGACGATATATTACTTTATATTACTAAACCGGAAATAAGTATCCGTAATTTGTTAAAACTAATAACGGAATTTGGTTTAATTTCAGGATACAGTATCAATTGGAATAAAAGTGAACTTATGCCAATAACCATGAATAACTTACAGATATTACAACAATTTCCTTTTAAGATAACAAATGAAAATATTAAATATCTTGGTATTTTTGTTACAAAAAGATTTGACTCTTTATTTAAGTCTAATTTCCCGTTATTATTGAATAAATTAAATAAAAATATCTTATACTGGAAAAGCTTACCTATCTCAATGTTAGGTAAAATAAACGCAATAAAAATGATTTTCCTCCCACAATTATTATATTTATTTCAATCAATCCCGATATATCTCTCTAAAAATTTTTTTAAAAAAGTAGATTCAATAGTCACTAACTTTATCTGGGATTATAAGAATCATAGAATAAATAAAAAACATTTATGTAAAGCTAAAATAAACGGGGGTTTAGCTTTACCAAATTTTATGTTTTATTATTGGGCAGTTAATATTAAAAATATGAATTTCTGGTTAGGAGAAACAGATAATAAACCAAATTGGTTAAAAATGGAAAGAGAAGACTGTTTTCCATTTGAAATTAGCTCTATAATATTTGCTAATATTAATGTACCTAAGAAAATTTATAGTGAAAATTTGATAATAGAAAGTGGAATACGTATTTGGAAACAAATAAAGAAAACACTAAAACTAAAATTTATACCGCTAGGTCTTACAATTGCCAACAATTTTACGTTTAAACCGTCAACGATGGATAAGGCTTTTATACAATGGAAAAATAAAGGAATTTTAAATATAGGGGATCTTTATAAGGAAAAATTCTTTTCTTTCATTTCAAGAATTACAACAAACCTACGGGCTTCATAATAATGAATATTTCAGATATTTACAAATCAGAAACTATATCTCTACAAATACACAAGAACTCAGAAATAGAAAGAGTGAAATTTTAGATGAATGCTTGAATAAACATCCAAATACAGAAAAAATGATATCATACATTTACAATATTTTGTTGGAAAGTGATATTCCATCATCGGAAATACATAGACAGCGTTGGGAAAATGAATTAAGTCAAATAATAAGCCCAGAAATTTGGGAAGAAAGCTTACAACATATACATTACTGTTCTTTAAATGCTAAACATGCTCTTATACAGTTTAAAATTTTACATAGATTACATTATTCTAAATCTAAATTACATAATATATTTCCAAAACTATCACCTATATGTGATAAATGTCAAATCTTAGAAGCAACTTTGTCACATTCATTTACTAATTGTACGAAGATTCTAGAATATTGGAATGAAATATTTAAGATAGTCTCGAATGTTATTAATATTACTATGATTCCTGACCCAAAGTTAATCATACTTGGAATACCGGAAACGGAACAAATAATTACAAGGAATCAAAGAACTTTTATCGACTATTCTTTAATAATTGGGAAAAAATTAATATTAAAATTTTGGAAAGGCCCTGTATCCCCAACAATTAAAATGTGGAATACAGAAATGACGGAGACACTTCACTTGGAGAGATTGAGACTTGTCCTTATGGACAGGTTAGATCTCTTCAAAGGGATATGGTCTCCCTATATTAAATATCTACAGGGTCACAATGGTTCGGCGCAGGGACTTGACTGAGGCCTGAATATCTGAATGGATGAAGAAATACATATAATAAATCATGAATGTATCTCCAAGAATGAATTATTTAGTAATACTTCAATCTCCATCAAACTTTTCACATTTTCTTTTCTATCTTCTATTCTCTTTCTCTATCTTCCTATCTTTAATTAAGGAAAAAAATATAGAAACATATTATATAAATTTTTAATATGTACACACTTATTTTTGTTCGTATGAAAAGATTATAGATGTCTTAAACTTGTAATTATATAAAACTATGTATTTTCAACTATACAATAATTATGAAATATAAAGTTAACAATAATACAAACATTATTAATATTTTGATAACATTATGAATATCATAAAACTTTGTTTAAGATTGGGTATTACGTAGTTTATATTAGCCGGGATTTCTATTTGGTAATTAGAAGAATATCTATGATATGAGAAATCTGAGTGTATTGCTTATTTTAGGAATGTACTACATATACTCCCAATTATATAAAATAAATAACCACGAAATGTATAATGGATAATATTACAATTAACATAAACAGTATTAATCGATAATCAATATTATATAATTTTGTATATTATACAACTCTCACTGTCGTATAAGAGTGTACTCGGAATCAAATACACAGGACTAGATGTTAAGAAGTCCCTTGTGCCAGTAGGTGGGGAGCATTTCACGACATTCATTGATTGCTGAGAGTGGTAGACGCTCAACATCAGGGGGGGGGGGGGGGGTACGTATACGTATATCTTGGCCTGGGTAACCTTCAGGACAGCTGGGCACAGGACACATCATCAGTAGTGTACCCTTGCATCACTGGGTGTTTCGGCCTTTTATCACTATACACCCTCCACAAGGGCGGCCCGCTGCAGGATGATCAGCCCTCAGCGTGTGTCCCGTGTCAAACTGCCTCAAAGATTCACCATGACGCATTTGGGGCCCAGCATGGGTCTTTCCGCTTGAGCCAAATCCAACAGCTGCTTCTTTCAGCCGCGTCTGAGAGTGATCTTATGGTCTTCTGCAGAGCCTGACCGTGGATTCCAAGCTCCTTCAGCAGTCTGATGGTAGATGACGCAACAAATCCTCTGCATCCCACTTCAACTGGATAAACGTTGATGTTCCAGCCACGCTGCCTTGCCTCTGCTGCAAGCTCTGTGTAGCGCAGCTTCTTACGCTCATAGGCCTCCACAACAGAGTTCTCCCATGGAACTGTGAGCTCTATGATGTAAGCAGTCTTCTGTGAAAGGGACCAGAACACCAAATCTGGCCTGAGGTTGGTTGAAGCAATTTCAGGTGGAAAGATTAGTTGTCGGCCGATGTCCGCCAGCATCCTCCAGTCACGGGCCCTGCATAGGTTTCCTTCTTCTGATCTAGTGGAAGGATGTTTCGGTGTTTTCTGTCCTTCTCGGACAAAGGTTGTCGCCCTTAAGTGGGAGGGGTTGCTTGCTCTCGGAGGCAAGGAGTTGGTCGCACACAGCCTGTTCTCAAGGGCTGTTGCCAGGCTTTTTAATACCTGATTATGCCTCCACGTGTATCTCCCTTGCGTGAGGCTGGTCTTGCAGCCTACCATGATGTGTTTGAGGGTCGCTGGAGTTGGGCAGAGGGCACAGGTTGGATCCTCGCCGTACCACTGATTGAGGTTCTTTGGTGATGGAAGGACGTCGTATGTCGCTCTGATGATGAAGCTGATCTTGCTTGATTCCATTTCCCAAAGTTCTTTCCAGCTGATCTTCCTCCGCTCCACACCTTCCCACTGCATCCATTGCCCCTGTTTGGCAAGAGAGACCGCCTTTGCACTTCTTGCGGCCTCCTCCTGTCGCCGCACCTCCTCAACCACCAATGTCCTCCGCTCTGATGTTGTGGCCTTTCGCCAAGTTGGTTTACTTGTCGTAAGGCCAAAGCCTCCTCTTCCCTGCTGCACTTGCCCCACGACGTCTTTGTGCCTCAGGGCTGATGAAGCTTGCTGTACTGCATCAGATGGTGTCCACTTCCGGCCGGTTACTAGGGGCGGCGCAACAGCACTGATGGTCTTGTCTCTAGAGTCCCTCAGTGTCATCTGGAGTCTTACTTTGGAACACTTGTATTCCTCTGTTAGACTAGTGAGAGGTAGTTTCCAGGACCCCTTTGCCATAGAGGCCGATGTTAGTTAGACATCGTGGGACACCGAGCCATTTCTTCGCGTATGAAGTTATGGTTCGCTCCATCTTCTCCACAGTTGTTATTGGAGCTTCATAAACGGTCAGTGGCCACATTGTCAGAGGAAGGAGTCCAAACTGTAGGCACCAGAGCTTCAGTTTCCCAGGCAGTAGGGTCTGATTGATGATCTCCAGGCCGTTGACAATTTCTTGCCTTAACTGTTGCACCTGCTCTTTGTCCTTGAGGCTTGCGTTTGTACCATCTGCCCAGGCTTTTTACTGGCTGCTCAGACACTGTTGGTATTAGGTCGTCACCGATGCAGAACCTTGTGTCTCTAAGCACCCCCTTAACTATGGAGATGCTTCGAGACTTACTTGGTTTGATTTTCATTCGGGCCCACTTGATGTTCTCCTGCAGCTTTCCAAGTAGCCGCTTGGTGCATGCTGCAGTAGTGGTTATTGTTGTCATATCGTCCATGTATGCCCTGATGGGTGGCAGACGGAGCCCAGCTCTGGTTCGTTCACCGCCCACCACCCATTTTGAGGCCCTGATGATGACTTCCATGGCCATTGTAAAGGCCAAGGGTGAGACTGTGCAGCCTGCCATGATGCCTACTTCCAAGCGCTGCCATGTTGTACTGAATTCAGCTGTTGTGAAGCACAGCTGCAGGTCTTGGAAATAGTTCTTGACCAGTGTGATGATGAGCTCTGGTACATGGAAAAAGGCAAAAGATTCCCAAAGGAGTTCATGTGGAACTGAACCAAATGCATTGGCCAGATCGAGGAAGATCACATGTAGGTCTCTCTTGTCCTTCTTAGCTGCTTGGATCTGGTGCCAGATCATGCTTGTATGCTCCAAGCAGCCTGAAAAACCTGGAATTCCTGCTTTCTGTACAGATGTATCAATGTACTTGTTTGTTACCAGATAGGTGGATAGCCTTTGTGATACAATGCTGAAAAAGATTTTTCCCTCGACGTTGAGGAGACATATTGGCCGGAATTGGCTGATGTCTGATGCATCCTTTTCTTTAGGTATTAGTATGCCGCCGGCCCTTCGCCACACCTTAGGTATTGTTTGCTTCTTCCACACCACCCTCATGAGCTTCCATAGAAAGCGTAACACATCCGGTGCATTCTTGTAGAGCTTGTATGGTACTCCGTTTGGCCCCGGAGCTGATGCTGCTCTTGCTCGCCGGACAGTGTTCTCTACCTCTTTCCATTTCGGAGGGCTGGTGTCCAGGTTGAATTCAGGTGGTTGAATAGGTGGGATGTCATGTGGGATGACTAACTTCTCATGCCTTTTCGTGTCTTGGTGGGCCTTTTCCAGGTGTTCCTCCAATTCTTGTTTTGATGTTTTCAAAGTTCCACTTTTTTCCTTTGCGAAGAGGTCTTTGATGAACTTGAAAGGGTCTTTGTAGAACCGTGTTCTTGTGTGTTCTTTATTCTTGCGAAGTTTCCTCATGTTCTCTGCTTTTCGCAAGGTTGCCAATCGGCTCTTGATGTCCTCTTGGAGTAGCATGAGACCTTCTCTCTCTGCGTCAGTTGCTTTTTTCCATTGCTTTTTCAACTGTCTCCTCTCGCTGATTAGCCTCTCGATCTCCTGCTGCCTCCTGGACTTGATTGGTGTTGGTAACTTCTTTCCACCTCTCCCTTTACTTACCCCAAACCGTTCTTCTCCATAGCTGTAGATTATGTTGCCCATCCTTTCAAGCTTTTCCACTGCTGTGCCCACTTGTTGCTCCAAGATATGTATAAGGTCACTGTTGACCGTCTCCCACTCTTTCTTTTCAACAGCTTTGGGCCACTTCACTCCAGGTTTATGCCCTTTGATCTTTCCCTCCAATGGAGGTCTTTGTAGTTGTTGCGTGGGCTCCTCCACCGGCATTTCTGTGCTTGTATCACCCTCTTCAGTGACATGGGTGCTGATGCTCTGCGAACTTTGGTTTGTGTCCCGTCGCTGTGCTTCATTCGACTGATTTGACTGGTTGCTTCGTAAGAAGTACTGGTCAATGCGAGGCCCATGTCTCTGCTCTCTCAAGCACTTTTTCCTCCCTTGGTGGATCTTCAAGCCCATCATTGATGTTCTTTTCTCCCAACCACAGATGCACACCTGAAGTTTGTGTCCCGCAGCTGTTGTGGATGTCTCATGTGCCATGCTCTCCTTGTCCGTGGTCGTTTCCGTTCCTGGGTCTGTAACCGTGTTATCAATCGGTGAGCCATCTTGCGCCCCCGCTCTCGCAGGCTCTAGGGGTATTTCTTTTAATTTACTTTTTGTAGCATTTAGCGGGTGTCTCCAACTAGCTGAAACAGCGTTGGAGACTGCTGTCATGGGGAGCTAGCCCATGACGGCCCCATTGGGGTCTGTTCCCTCCTGTCAGCTGTCTCTCCAAGCTGTCACATGGACTTTCCCATGTTGTCAGCTGTCCTTTCACAGCAGTCACTGGATAAGTCCAGATTTTCAGAATCAAATACACAGGACTAGATGTTAAGAAGTCCCTTGTGCCAGTAGGTGGGGAGCATTTCACGACATTCATTGATTGCTGAGAGTGGTAGACGCTCAACATCAGGGGGGGGGGGGGGGGTACGTATACGTATATCTTGGCCTGGGTAACCTTCAGGACAGCTGGGCACAGGACACATCATCAGTAGTGTACCCTTGCATCACTGGGTGTTTCGGCCTTTTATCACTATACACCCTCCACAAGGGCGGCCCGCTGCAGGATGATCAGCCCTCAGCGTGTGTCCCGTGTCAAACTGCCTCAAAGATTCACCATGACGCATTTGGGGCCCAGCATGGGTCTTTCCGCTTGAGCCAAATCCAACAGCTGCTTCTTTCAGCCGCGTCTGAGAGTGATCTTATGGTCTTCCGCAGAGCCTGACCGTGGATTCCAAGCTCCTTCAGCAGTCTGATGGTAGATGACGCAACAAATCCTCTGCATCCCACTTCAACTGGATAAACGTTGATGTTCCAGCCACGCTGCCTTGCCTCTGCTGCAAGCTCTGTGTAGCGCAGCTTCTTACGCTCATAGGCCTCCACAACAGAGTTCTCCCATGGAACTGTGAGCTCTATGATGTAAGCAGTCTTCTGTGAAAGGGACCAGAACACCAAATCTGGCCTGAGGTTGGTTGAAGCAATTTCAGGTGGAAAGATTAGTTGTCGGCCGATGTCCGCCAGCATCCTCCAGTCACGGGCCCTGCATAGGTTTCCTTCTTCTGATCTAGTGGAAGGATGTTTCGGTGTTTTCTGTCCTTCTCGGACAAAGGTTGTCGCCCTTAAGTGGGAGGGGTTGCTTGCTCTCGGAGGCAAGGAGTTGGTCGCACACAGCCTGTTCTCAAGGGCTGTTGCCAGGCTTTTTAATACCTGATTATGCCTCCACGTGTATCTCCCTTGCGTGAGGCTGGTCTTGCAGCCTACCATGATGTGTTTGAGGGTCGCTGGAGTTGGGCAGAGGGCACAGGTTGGATCCTCGCCGTACCACTGATTGAGGTTCTTTGGTGATGGAAGGACGTCGTATGTCGCTCTGATGATGAAGCTGATCTTGCTTGATTCCAATTTCCCAAAGTTCTTTCCAGCTGATCTTCCTCCGCTCCACACCTTCCCACTGCATCCATTGCCCCTGTTTGGCAAGAGAGACCGCCTTTGCACTTCTTGCGGCCTCCTCCTGTCGCCGCACCTCCTCAACCACCAATGTCCTCCGCTCTGATGTTGTGGCCTTTCGCCAAGTTGGTTTACTTGTCGTAAGGCCAAAGCCTCCTCTTCCCTGCTGCACTTGCCCCACGACGTCTTTGTGCCTCAGGGCTGATGAAGCTTGCTGTACTGCATCAGATGGTGTCCACTTCCGGCCGGTTACTAGGGGCGGCGCAACAGCACTGATGGTCTTGTCTCTTAGAGTCCCTCAGTGTCATCTGGAGTCTTACTTTGGAACACTTGTATTCCTCTGTTAGACTAGTGAGAGGTAGTTCCAGGACCCCTTTGCCATAGAGGCCGATGTTAGTTAGACATCGTGGGACACCGAGCCATTTCTTCGCGTATGAAGTTATGGTTCGCTCCATCTTCTCCACAGTTGTTATTGGAGCTTCATAAACGGTCAGTGGCCACATTGTCCGAGGAAGGAGTCCAAACTGTAGGCACCAGAGCTTCAGTTTCCCAGGCAGTAGGGTCTGATTGATGATCTCCAGGCCGTTGACAATTTCTTGCCTTAGCTGTTGCACCTGCTCTTTGTCCTTGAGGCTTGCGTTGTACCATCTGCCCAGGCTTTTTACTGGCTGCTCAGACACTGTTGGTATTAGGTCGTCACCGATGCAGAACCTTGTGTCTCTAAGCACCCCCTTAACTATGGAGATGCTTCGAGACTTACTTGGTTTGATTTTCATTCGGGCCCACTTGATGTTCTCCTGCAGCTTTCCAAGTAGCCGCTTGGTGCATGCTGCAGTAGTGGTTATTGTTGTCATATCGTCCATGTATGCCCTGATGGGTGGCAGACGAGCCCAGCTCTGGTTCGTTCACCGCCCACCACCCATTTTGAGGCCCTGATGATGACTTCCATGGCCATTGTAAAGGCCAAGGGTGAGACTGTGCAGCCTGCCATGATGCCTACTTTCCAAGCGCTGCCATGTTGTACTGAATTCAGCTGTTGTGAAGCACAGCTGCAGGTCTTGGAAATAGTTCTTGACCAGTGTGATGATGAGCTCTGGTACATGGAAAAAGGCAAAAGATTCCCAAAGGAGTTCATGTGGAACTGAACCAAATGCATTGGCCAGATCGAGGAAGATCACATGTAGGTCTCTCTTGTCCTTCTTAGCTGCTTGGATCTGGTGCCAGATCATGCTTGTATGCTCCAAGCAGCCTGAAAAACCTGGAATTCCTGCTTTCTGTACAGATGTATCAATGTACTTGTTTGTTACCAGATAGGTGGATAGCCTTTGTGATACAATGCTGAAAAAGATTTTTCCCTCGACGTTGAGGAGACATATTGGCCGGAATTGGCTGATGTCTGATGCATCCTTTTCTTTAGGTATTAGTATGCCGCCGGCCCTTCGCCACACCTTAGGTATTGTTTGCTTCTTCCACACCACCCTCATGAGCTTCCATAGAAAGCGTAACACATCCGGTGCATTCTTGTAGAGCTTGTATGGTACTCCGTTTGGCCCCGGAGCTGATGCTGCTCTTGCTCGCCGGACAGTGTTCTCTACCTCTTTCCATTTCGAGGGCTGGTGTCCAGGTTGAATTCAGGTGGTTTGAATAGGTGGGATGTCATGTGGGATGACTAACTTCTCATGCCTTTTCGTGTCTTGGTGGCCTTTTCCAGGTGTTCCTCCAATTCTTGTTTTGATGTTTTTCAAAGTTCCACTTTTTTCCTTTGCGAAGAGGTCTTTGATGAACTTGAAAGGGTCTTTGTAGAACCGTGTTCTTGTGTGTTCTTTATTCTTGCGAAGTTTCCTCATGTTCTCTGCTTTTCGCAAGGTTGCCAATCGGCTCTTGATGTCCTCTTGGAGTAGCATGAGACCTTCTCTCTCTGCGTCAGTTGCTTTTTTTCCATTGCTTTTTCAACTGTCTCCTCTCGCTGATTAGCCTCTCGATCTCCTGCTGCCTCCTGGACTTGATTGGTGTTGGTAACTTCTTTCCACCTCTCCCTTTACTTACCCCAAACCGTTCTTCTCCATAGCTGTAGATTATGTTGCCCATCCTTTCAAGCTTTTCCACTGCTGTGCCCACTTGTTGCTCCAAGATATGTATAAGGTCACTGTTGACCGTCTCCCACTCTTTCTTTTCAACAGCTTTGGGCCACTTCACTCCAGGTTTATGCCCTTTGATCTTTCCCTCCAATGGAGGTCTTTGTAGTTGTTGCGTGGGCTCCTCCACCGGCATTTCTGTGCTTGTATCACCCTCTTCAGTGACATGGGTGCTGATGCTCTGCGAACTTTGGTTTGTGTCCCGTCGCTGTGCTTCATTCGACTGATTTGACTGGTTGCTTCGTAAGAAGTACTGGTCAATGCGAGGCCCATGTCTCTGCTCTCTCAAGCACTTTTTCCTCCCTTGGTGGATCTTCAAGCCCATCATTGATGTTCTTTTCTCCCAACCACAGATGCACACCTGAAGTTTGTGTCCCACAGCTGTTGTGGATGTCTCATGTGCCATGCTCTCCTTGTCCGTGGTCGTTTCCGTTCCTGGGTCTGTAACCGTGTTATCAATCGGTGAGCCATCTTGCGCCCCCGCTCTCGCAGGCTCTAGGGTATTTCTTTTAATTTACTTTATATTGTTTCTACAATAAAAAAATTTAAAAAAAATAAAAAATAAAAAAAAATAAAGATCAAACTTCAAACTGGTAAGTTCTCATTTAATCTTACTATTTTACTTCGGAGTCACGTGAGTGAGTACGTGAAGATTTCAAAGCTCTGTGATTTCATGCCCTGGAACGAGACCATGCTCACACACTGCCATTCTGGGAGGATGAACTTATTTCACACACGACACTGTGCTGAAAAACAATAAAGGTATTATTCATACCTAAAATAATATGCCCCACATTGGGTAATTTATTTTACAGAACTTAATTTTTCCCTGCAAACGTCTCAGGATCGGCCACGGGTTTATTATAAAGCATTGAATGCGTTCATTGCTCCACCCCGCTGTGGCAAGGATGTGGTCCATAGGAACTCCCATCATCCTAGCGTCCGATGTAGATGCAGCCCTGTTGGAGTGAGATTTGAAACATTAGTATTTACCACTGCACGTAATACCACCCGAACCATCTGGATATGGTTTGCACTGTGACGTTAGGTGAGGGCATTTATGGCTAATGAGAAAGCTCTCTCCGTGCCCATAAGTGTCTTGGTGACTATATATTGGAAAATATGTGTCACTATGCAGGGCCGACTATCTGCAGGATAGGCCAGAACTCTAATATTGGCCAAAGGAACCGGGTCAGTCTTGTTTAAGTACCCCTGTATGTAGCAGGTTATCTGACATTTGTGACAGACATGACGTCCTATTCTAGCTTGTGTAAGGACTGGACCCATTGTGCTGATCCAAGTGCCATAATCATTCCATCTAGGATATTAGTTTGTCCAGAGTGAGCCCCGATATTGGTGTCCATCCTCGTAACATGGTGTACTACCTATGTCCCATATATAGGTGTATCTGGGCCTGGGGGGAATAGAGTACAAATGCCCCTCATTCGTTTAGGTACTAGTGGGTGTGATCCTATAGCCAGGTGATCACTCCCTCTGCCCAGATATTAGATAGGGCACTCCTTGCACAATAATGGCACTGTAACTCAATCCTTCATCGAAATGAAGGGTGGCCAGAACTCCAGCACTTCAGTGTTGGTGGCTGAGTCATATGTAGTGTTCGTCCTGGTGCTGAACACTTCCCATTTCCTGACATATGTCAGGTACTGTCTTCTCGTGGACTCCCTGCACGACGCTGAGATGGCATTGATCGTCCTGTCGGAGAGTCCGTATCCCAGAAATGGCCTGTTCAGAAACTGCAAATCAACAAGTTCATACAGTCATGGCACGGATACTTTCCCGCACGGGGTGTGCCAACCTCCTTGGCCGTTGTTGATCCAGATGCAGGGTTCTGAGACCATCTTTGTACTGTTGGGAACCATGGTACCCGTTGCGGCGTCTTGTTTAATTATTGTAAGACTTGCCTGATGAGGCAGAAGGGGAAAATGCATAGCAAAACAAATCCCCCCCCCCAATGCAGCGAGAAATCGTCCATCGCTGCTGCCCCTGGGTCTGGTTCCCAAGCAACATATGTTGGTAGTTGGTGAATTAGTCTGGATGGAAAAAAGGTCGATATCTGGTGTCCCATACCGGTCTATAATATCTGTAAACACTTTCCGATCCAACATCCATTTAATGTTGTCGTTGAATTTACGTGACCTGGTGTCTGCCACTGTATTTAGCTTACCTGGAAGGTAAGTGGTTGAGATCCAAATCTCTCTCCCAGACACCAGTGCCAGATATTATTAGGCAATTCATCACATGATATCGACTTTATTTCACCCATATTATTATATATAGGCCCCCACTGTGGTATCAATTTTTAAACGTACATGCAACTGGTGCTCATCTGAGCAGTAGGCCCTGAGTCCATGAAACGCTCCCAGCATTTCTAGATAATTAATTGCTAGTGCTTTAAACAGAATAATTTTTGTGCACTCATCTGCCACCACAACTTGCGGTGGTATTAGTTGCTCCCCAACCTTTAGCACTGGCATCAGTCTGTAATGTACCCTAGGGATATAGAATGGGGTGATGGGGTTAGGATAATATTGAACATTTCTATCCACCAGTTTAATTCTGATTTACTTTCCCTGGTAGTTGCATAGGCCTATTGAAATGGCCTGCATGATTTTTGAGAGCTAAAATTTCCCTCTTCCAGGTTTTAATAATGGAGTGGTCCAATTGTGCTGCTGGGAACGCAGCCACCAATTTCCCAATCACTCTTGCTCCTTGCCGAATAGAAACATAGAAATTAGGTGCAGGAGTAGGCCATTCAGCCCTTCGAGCCTGCACCGCCATTCAATATGATCATGGCTGATCATCCAACTCAGTATCCCGTACCTGCCTTCTCTCCATACCCTCTGATCCCCTTAGCCACAAGGGCCACATCCAACTCACTCTTAAATATAGCCAATGAACTGGCCTCAACTACCCTCTGTGGCAGAGAGTTCCAGAGACTCACCACTCTCTGTGTGAAAAAAGTCTTTCTCATCTCGGTCTTAAAGGATTTCCCCCTTATCCTTAAGCTGTGACCCCTTGTCCTGGACTTCCCCAACATCGGGAACAATCTTCCTGCATCTAGCCTGTCCAACCCCTTAAGGTTGAATTCATTAATAATGAATGGATGGTTCCCTGATGCCAGTGAGGCTTTTGCATACTCCCATCAAGTCTGTCACTTTGTTTGGTGGCAAGGTGATAGACATATGAACAGAGTCAATAGTGAACCCCAAATAATCCATGGTAGTGGAGGGTTCCAATTTTGACTTATCTGGATGTACGTTAAATCTCTGTGTTGTGGCTGATACCACCAATGTAGCCAGCTCCAATTTTCACCTACAATGAGAATATCATCAAGGTAAGCCATGACGATATGGTTATGTTTCTTTAAGTATGCTAAAGCTGGTTTTAATGAATTTGTAATAGCCTGGGTGCTGATGACAACCCATTGGATAAGGCATACTGCCATAGCTGTCCCATCCAGATAAATTTCAGGTATTTACGATGACCCTGTGTGTGACAAACGTGTCTATTTTGAAATGGGCATACTGAACGGAAGTATTTAGTTCGGTCAAATCTGTAATGATACGGCAACCACCATCTTTTTAGTTTTTATAAATATATTTGATACGAACTCTTGAAATTCTCTGATTGTTTTTCTCAATCCCTTTTGTGTTTAGTCTTAACAGTTCAGCATGGCCTGCTGTTCTCTCTTTTTGTGAAGTATGAACTTCCTGCTAGGCGTATGCTGAACTGGGACGGTAGTTCGTATACAAATTCAATTTTGTAATTCTGAATACTTCCGAGTATGTAAAAATTCAGAGGTAAAAGTGCAGCACACATGATGAAACAAGTGCAACCGTCCCCCAACTTTTGATGAATCGGACATGCAATGTTTTTTAAGACAACCAGACCAACCTACCTCCATGGTTACCGGTGTTGTGTGGGTTGTCTCCGCACTTGTTTCTTCTGGTATTGTGTTGCTGCGTTGTGGGGTTGGCGCATTTTCCATGAAGGCCGGGCTGGGCCATGGTCTGAAAGACCGCTGTGCAGGTGGGCCGGCCTTCGAGCTTTCACCACCAGATGGTCTTCCATAGCACCGATGTCTGGTGGGTGTGTAGGGGTGCTGCCGCTGTTGATAGTGGGTTTTAGAGGTGCTTGGCACCTTGATCAGGCCTATAGCCTTGGCTTCCTCATGCAGGTCTTTCACCTGCTTCGGGAGGTCCCCCAACAGCAATTTTGGCGCCTGTGTGCTACTTGTCTTGCATAATTCCGCACTTCTTGATGATGCTCTTCCTGTAACTGTTAATCTCCACTGAGTATTACACAGTCTGCTAGAGCATCTAGTAACTCTTCAGGCAAATGGTACTGCTGTGATTTTAGCAGCCAGCAGTTTCCTCTGGGCTCCTGTTGCCCCATAGACTGCTGGTACTTTAAGAGAAATGGAGTTCTCTGGAGCAATGTACTTCCCAGCCATAAAGTTAATGGCTTGCTCCTGTAGCTGTTTTGTAGCCATGTATTTTGTACTGGCTTGCAGCTTTGTATAGGCAGTCCTTCTTGAGTTGATACAGCATGTGTTCCCACAAATCTTCTGCTGCTCTCTCTTCTGGCACCCCTCACAGCTGACTGTTCAGCCATTGCCCCTTCTTCAGGGTCAGCCCAGCTCTGACCCCTAATGCTCCCCTGCGAAGAGGGTGAAACATTTGGCAGTCCTTGAAAGGATGCTGCCGTGGGTCTGCAAGGAGACCCACTGTGACTCTGCCCCTGCATAAGCAGGTCACGCTGGAGCACTGCTCCCCATCCGCTCCCGCGGGAAAGACTGCCCGCCGTCCCTATCCGTGAACGGGGTGTCTTCAGGTCCGGACCCAGCCGAGTCAACGGACCTGTCCGACTTCCGGGTGGTTTTGCCGCCGACCGCGGCGCACCTGCGGTCTGTAGCGGCGAGAAGCCGGCAGCTGCTGGCAGCACCTGCAGCTCTGGAGAGACGGCACGCTGCTGGCTGCTTCCACAGCAGCGGTATCAGCTGCTGCTCTCCCTTGCGCGACTCCATGGTGCTTCCTCCTGAAAAAGAAATTACACCGAGTCGCCACGCTCACCAGGAAAGGTAAGACTTACCTTCCGTAATTTTTCAAAACTCGCGCTGGAGGAGCGGCGCTCCTCGCGACTGTCGCTTCCGCAATGCGTTCGACGATATGTCGCGCATGCGTCCTGGCGGGGTCTTCACGTAGTCACTCACGTGACTCCGAAGTAAAATAGAGAGAGTACAGAGGAGATTTACTAGAATGTTGGCAGGGTTCCAGCAACTATGTTACAGAGAAAGGTTGAACAAGTTAGGTCTTTATTCTTTGGAGCGCAGAAGGTTAAGGGGGGACTTGATTGAGGTCTTTAAAATGATGAAAGGGATAGACAGAGTTGACGTGGATACGTTTTTCCCATTGAGGGTAGGGAAGATTCAAACAAGAGGGCATGACATGAGAATTAATGGACAGATGTTTCGGGGTAACGTGAGGGGGAACTTCTTTACTCAGTGGGTGGTGGCTGTGTGGAATCAGCTTCCAGCAGAAGTGGTGGAGGCCGGATCGATTTTAACATTTAAGAGTAAAGTGGATAGGTATATGGACGTGAAGGGAATGGAGGGGTATGGTCTGAGTGCAGGTAGATGGGACTAGGGGAAAACAAATGGTCGGCACGGACTGGAAGGGCCGAGAGGGCCTGTTTCCGTGCTGTAATTGTTATATGGTTATATGGTTATATAACATTAATGAGAACCATGACGGTCCGGTTTGGGCCACCAAAGCGCCCCTGGCAGCGTCCTGCTACATTTTCATCAGACACTGCCCTATCAGACAGAATGAGGAACATAAAAGAACATCTTTCCTCATGTAATTTAGTGAAATGCATCCACCGCTCCTGCTTCCGGTTTTCCCACGAGAAACATTTGAGCAATCGGTGATTTAATCTGGACACAAACAGATTAATGGTAAGTAATCCATATTACTGACAATGTTTTTTCCCATGATTTGTTGTCTGCGACAACATTGTCTGGACTAAAACATTTTTAGAATACGCCACATCTAGTTACCCAGATAATCACTTGATAATGATTTTACTTGATCCATGTGATTGCTATATGCCACAGCCGTGGTATTGTTCACCTGATATGACATGCACACTTTCATAGTAGAACAATAGGCATTTAATCTATAAAAAGCTCCTGATACTACAATAATTAATACAAATGTTTGGAGAAAAAAGTTTCTTAGGACAATCCATTTGCAATTCCCTGGTGTTATTGTCCGTAGTCCCCTAAACAAGGGACGTATCAAATATTAACTTGATAAGAATAGATATTATACTTATCTTACCAAATAATCACAGAAGCTATCCATCATCCGAGAATACTTGCTTCAGTTTGCAACGGCTGCTAAGCTTATATATTTAAAGCAGCTTGTGGAACCTTTTCTTTCCACCACTTTAATTCTGATAAAGTATCCTTTGGTAATTGCATAGGCCTGTCAAAAGGCCTGCATACTCTTATAATGCTTGTGTTTTACCTTCTTTGGAGGTTTTTTACTCTTTTACCTAAGCTCCTTCTCAGATGGAGGGATAAAGTTTGTCAACAAAGCAATGAAACATATTTGTAATATTGACATTTTGTTTCTCGGCAAAAACAAATAAAAATTCCTCCCATATGGTGCTGAATTACTTATAAACCCAGAATAGTAATTTAGGAATGTTTATGAATGCCTAAAACATAGTTTTTATTGGATGGGTCAGGACCCTTGCTGCTCAACGGGCTTGTAATTGCTGCACTAATTTGCATTAACCTTCCAATTTAAAATGTGATCAAGATAAACCATGACCATGTCCTCATTAGTGCAAGTGCTGATCTTCTTATCAGTGTAATTGTTGTTCCAATAATTATTCGAACAACCTAGAACTGAGTTTGATCCATTAGACAATGTCTTAACTTGCAACAGCTGACCCATCTAATTAATTTCAAACACCTGTAAATATGATAATAAATTGGTACTAAATACCAATCCTTCGAGTCTTATAGTAATGATTAACAATTTGTTAATAACAACTGTTTTTCAGTGTTGAAGGTGTCCATTTTGATAAAATGTTTTTACACTGTAAAAGTGTATTTAAAATGATGTTTTATATGGCTTTACCACCACATCTTCCTTTTCCCTGGGGAGATTTATGATACAAATTTATGTACCTCTTCTTTATTGGAGATATTTTGGGTGCAAACCCAAAGGTTTTCCTATACAGGTGAACCAATTCCTTCTACAAATTTTTTTGTAGTCCTTTGTTATGTCATATCATTGATCATAACACACCTGTAATCTCCCACAATTGGAGATTTCATCAACTTCTTCTGTAACAAGTTTTTGCACCTCTTCAAACGTACATGAAGCCTTCTCTCCCCAACCATATGGGATCACATAAGGCTGTGTTGGATAAATATTATTTTATCATACTCCTGCTTTTGTTTTGATCCATTATCAAATCTTTACATTGGATCATAATTTTGCCAAAGTTTAATGACCAATAGTCTGTCCTTTGTAATCAATGTCTTTGATTTATCCTGAGGCAGGTTTACTCCATAATAATCAGGAATTTAACATAACTTGATCTGTATTGACCTGCAAATCTAAAGTGCAAAAATGGTCCCAATAACAATTACAATATACACACACACACACAATTATATTATATATTTTATCCCATTGAGCTCCACAAACTGATGGCAATTTATATTTTTATTTAAAATGTTTTGGTTATTGCACAATGTTTTACTTGTTTAAATAAGTAGTGATGCCACGCACCAGCTCGAAATCGTATTTCCTTATGTCTCCATATAATTGAAACATGGGTACCAGAATCGGATTCACCGTTGATACCTTAATAAAACATAAAAGTTTTATCAATAACTCTGCTGTTTCAACCATAACAGCTTTGGTGAGACCAATTAATTTTGGTTTCCATGGTTCCTTTCCATGGCCGCACTCCTTCATTCAGTTATCATACTTAGTACACCTGTATGTATATTTGTGCTGTGGTGGGTACTTTATGACCAGCCACCACTATCAATGCACCTTCAGGGTCAGTTTTTTCATTTTCCTTTACTGCCCTGGTTACTCCTGAGAGACTAGGAGTAACCAGGGCAGTAAATGGAGTCTCAAGGAGACTACCTCCAAAACAATCCGAGGTAGATATTCCCACATTGGTAAATCCCACCATATATATTAATATATGGAAACCCTTCAGGGTCTGTTTTGGGAATATTCTGGGCCTTTTTAAACCCTTTGGTTGATTTTTTTATTTTGGAGTCTTTCTCCTTTAATTTATTTTAAGCCATAAAGCTTTTTTTGTCTGGAGGCCTTTTTTATTAGAACTTTTAAATCTATGGCAAGAATGTCCTTCCTAAGATTTGGAGACCAAAACTGTACGCAATACTCCAGGTGTGGTCTCACCGAGACCCTGTACAACTGAAATAGAACCTCCCTGCTCCTATAATCAAATCCTGTTGCTTTGAAAGCTAGCATACCATTTGCTTTCTTCACTGCCTGCTGCACCTGCATGCCTACTTTCAATGACTGGTGTACCATGACACCCAGGTCTCGCTGCATCTCCCCTTTTCCTAATCGGCCACCATTTAGATAATAGTCTGCTTTCCTGTTTTTGCCACCAAAGTGGATAACCTCACATTTATCCACATTATACTGCAGCTGCCAAACATTTGCCCACTCACCCAGCCTATCCAAGTCACATTGCAGTCTCCTAGCTTCCTCCTCACAGCTAACACTGCACCCCAGCTTAGTGTCATCCGCCAACTTGGAGATATTGTCTTCAATTCCCTCATCCAGATCATTAATATATGTTGTAAATAGCTGGGGTCCCAGCACTGAGCCTTGCGATACCCCACTAGTAGCTGCCTGCCATTGTGAAAAGGATCCGTTTACTCCTACTCTTTGCTTCCTGTTTGCCAGCCAGTTCTCTATCCACATCAATACTGAACCCCAATGCCGTATGCTTTAAGTTTGTATACTAATCTCTTATGTGGGACCTTGTCGAAAGCCTTCTGGAAGTCCAGATACACCACATCCACTGGTTCTCCCTTATCCACTGCTAGTTACATCCTCGAAAAATTCCACAAGATTCGTCAGACATGATTTACCTTTCGTAAATCCATGCTGACTTTGTCCAATGATTTCACCATTTTCCAAATGTGCTGCTATCCCATCTTTAATGACTGACTCTAGCAGTTTCCCCACTACCGATGTTAGACTAACTGGTCTGTAATTCCCCGTTTTCTCTCTCCCTCCCTTCTTAAAAAGAGGGGTTACGTTTGCCGACCGCCAATCCTCAGGAACTACTCCAGAATCTAAAGAGTTTTGAAAGATTATCACTAATGCATCCACTATTTCCGGAGCTACTTCCTTAATTACTCTGGGATGCAGCCTATCTGGCCCTGGGGATTTATCGGCCTTTAATCCATTCAATTTACCCAACACCACTTCCCGACTAACCTGGATTTCACTCTATTCCTCCTTTGACCCGTGGTTCCCTGCTATTTCCGGCAGATTAATTATGTCTTCCTTTAGGTCTTATTTAGGTCTTACCTTCGCCCACCAGGGACTTTAACATCGTGAGCCCCAGTTCACCTCGAGGCTGCAGTTGGACTGCTGGACCGCGGGAGAAGAACAAAGGGATGAGATAAGACTTTTGCCTTCCATCACAGTGAGGAGGTGTTGGGGACTCACTGTGATGGATGTTTGTGTAAATTGTGTTAAGATGTTTAAGAGGCCCATGGATATGTAGGGAATTGATGCATATGAATGACGTGCAGGTCGATAAGATTGGACAAACATTGTGGGCCCGTTACTGTGCTGTTCGATGTCCACTTAGCCTGTACTCGCTGGAGTTTTGAAGGATGAGGGTGGACCTCATTGAAAGCTAATGGAATGTTGGCCTTCATAACAAGAGGATTTCAGTACAGGCGTAAAGAGGTTCTTCTGCAGTTGTGTAGGGCTCAGGTGAGACCACATCTGGAGAATTGCGCACAGTTTTGGTCTCCTAATTTGAGGAAGGACATCCTTGTGATTGAGGCAGTGCAGCGTAGGTTCACGAGATTGATCCCTGGGATGGCGGGACTGTCATATGAGGAAAGATTGAAAAGACTAGGCTTGTATTCACTGGAGTTTAGAAGGATGAGGGGGGATCTTATAGAAACATATAAAATTATAAAAGGACTGGACAAGCTAGATGCAGGAAAAATGTTCCCAATGTTGGGCGAGTCCAGAACCAGGTGCCACAGTCTCAGAATAAAGGGGAGGCCATTTAAGACTGAGGTGAGAAAAACCTTTTTCACCAAGAGAGTTGTGAACTTGTGGAATTCCCTGCCACAGAGGGCAGTGGAGGCCAAATCACTGGATGGATTTAAAAGAGAGGTAGATAGAGCTGTTGGGGCGGTGGAGACAGAGCTAGATAGGGCTCTTAAAGATAGCGAAGTCAGGGGATATGGGTAGAAGGCAGGAACGGGGTACTGATTGGGGATGATCAGCCATAATCACATTGGATGGCAGTGCTGGCTCGAAGGCCAAATGGCCTAGTCCTGCACCTGTTGTCTATTATCTATTGTCTCTGTGAGAAAAAGTGTTTCCTCATCTACGTTCTAAATGGCCTACCCCTTATTCTTAAACTGAGGCCCCTGAGGGATATGGATCACATGCAGTCATTTAAGAGTTGGTCACGCACCCTGTTCAGTACGGACTTTGTGGGACGAAGGCCTGTTTCTGAGTCTCTGCCCCTCTCTCTCTGCCCTCCCTTTCTACCCCCCATCAGTGTCAGTGGATAGGGCGTGGATGGGTTAACAGGAGCCAATGAATAATATTAATATAATATCAAGGGGGGGTTAGTCCTGTGTGTGTGTGTGTGTGTGTGTGTTAGTGTGTGTGTGGGGGGGGGGGGTTAGTGTGTGTGTGTGTGTGGGGGGGGGGGGGTTAGTGTGTGTGTGGGGGGGGGGTTAGTGTGTGTGTGTGGGGGGGTTAGTGGGGGGGGTGTGTGTGTGGGGGGGGGGGGGTTAGTGTGTGTGTGGGGGGGGGGGGTTGTGTGTGTGGGGGGGGGGGGGGGGTTTAGTGTGTGTGTGGGGGGGGGGTTAGGTGTGTGTGTGTGTGGGGGGGGGGTTAGTGTGTGTGTGTGTGTGGGGGGGGGGTTAGTGTGTGTGTGGGGGGGGTTAGTTGTGTGTGTGGGGGGGGGGGTTAGTGTGTGTGTGTGGGGGGGGGTTAGTGTGTGTGTGTGTGTGTGTGTGTGTGGGGGGGTTAGTGTGTGTGTGTGGGGGGTGGTTAGTGTGTGTGTGTGTGTGTGTGTGGGGGGGTTAGTGTGTGTGTGGGGGGGGGGGTTAGAGTGTGTGTGTGGGGGTTTAGTGTGTGTGTGTGTGGGGGGGGTGGTTAGTGTGTGTGTGTGTGTGTGTGTGTGTGTGTGTGTGGGTGGTTTAGTGTGTGTGTGTGTGTGTGTGTGTGTGTGGGGGGGGGTTTAGGTGTGTGTGGGGGGGGTTAGTGTGTGTGTGTGTGTGTGTGTGGGGGGGGTTAGTGTGTGTGTGTGTGTGTGGGGGGGGTTAGTGTGTGTGGGGGGGGTGTGTGTGTGTGTGTGTGTGTGTGGGGGTGTTAGTTGTGTGTGTGTGTGTGTGTGTGTGGGGGGGGGGGTGGTTAGTGTGTGTGGGGGGGGGTGTGTGTGGGGGGTGTGTGTGTGTGGGGGGGGGTTAGTGTGTGTGTGTGTGTGTGTGTGTGTGTGGTGGGGGGGTGGTTAGTGTGTGGGGTTGTGTGTGTGTGTGTGTGTGTGTGGGGGGGGTGTGTGTGTGTGGGGGGGTTAGTGTGTGTGGGGGGTGGGTGGTTAGTGTGTGTGTGTGTGGGGGGGGTTTAGTGTGTGTGTGTGTGTGGTGTTAGTGTGTGTGTGTGTGGGGTGTGGGTGTTAGTGTGTGTGTGTGTGGGGTGTGGTTAGTGTGTGTGTGTGTGTGTGTGTGTGTGGGGGGGTTAGAGTGGTGTGTGTGTGTGTGTGGGGGGTGGGGTAGTGTGTGTGTGGGGGGGGTGGTTGTGTGTGTGTGTGTGTGTGGGGGGGGTTAGTGTGTGTGTGTGTGTGTGTGGGGGGGTGGTTGTGTGTGTGTGTGTTGTGTGTGTGTGTGTGGGGGTGGTTAGTGTGTGTGTGTGTGTTGTGTGTGTGTGTGGTGTGGTGTGTGTGGTGGGGTGTGTGTGTGTGTGTGGTGTGTGTGTGTGGGGGTGGTGAGTGTGTGTGTGTGTGTGAGTGTGTTGTGTGTGTGTGGGGGTGGGTGGTGTGTGTGTGTGTGTGTGTGTGTGGTTGTGGGGGGGGTTAGTGTGTGTGTGTGTGTGTGGGGGGTGTGTGTTGTGGTTTGTGTGTGTGTGTGGGGGGGTTAGTGTGTGTGTGTGTGTGTGTGTGTGGGGGGTTAGTGTGTGTGTGTGAGGGGGGTGGTTAGAGTGTGTGTGTGGGGGGGGGTTGTGTGTGTGTGTGTGTGTGTGAGGGGTGGTTAGTGGGGGGTTAGTGTGTGTGTGTGTGTGGGGGGGGTGGTTGTGTGTGTGTGTGTGTGTGTGGGGGGGTGGTTTAGTGAGTGTGAATGTGTGTGTGTGAGGGGGGGGTGGTTAGTGTGTTGTGTGTGCGTTATGTGTGTGTGTGGGTGTGTGTGTGTGGGGGGTGTTAGTGTGTGTGCGTGTGTGTGTGTGGTGTGTGTGTGTGGTGTGTGTGGGGGGGTGGTTAGTGGTGTGTGTGTGTGTGTGTGTGTGTGTGTGGTGTGGGGGGTGTTAGAGTGTGTGTGTGAGTGTGTGTGGGGTGTGGTTTGTGTGTGTGTGTGTGTGTGTGGGGGTAGTGTGTGTGTCGTGTGTGGGGGGGGGGGGGTATGTGTGTGTGTGTGTGTGTGTGTGTGGGGGGTGGTTAGTGTGTGTGTGGGGGGGATGTGTTGGTTTATTAGTGTGTGTGTGTGTGTGGGGGGGGGGTGGATAGAGTGTGTGTTAGTGTGTGTGTTGTGTGTGAGTATAGTGGGGGGGGTGGTTAGTGTGTGTGTGTGTGTGTGGGGGGGTTAGAGTGTGTGTGTGTGTGTTTGTGAGTGTGTGTGTGGGTGTGTGGGTGTGTGGGGGGGGGGTGTGTGTGTGGGGGTGGTTAGGTGTGTGTGTGTGTGGTGTGTGTGTGTGTGTGTGTGTGTGGGGGTGGTTAGTGGTGTGTGTGGTGTGTGTGTGTGTGTGGGGGTGGTTAGTGTGTGTGTGTGTGTGTGTGGGGGTGGTGGGTTAGTGTGTGTGTGTGTGAGGGGGGGTTAGTGTGTGTGAGTGGGTGGGGGGGTGGTTAGGTGTGTGTGTGGAGGGGGGGTTAGTGTGTGTGTGTGTGAGGGGGGTTAGTGTGTGTGTGTGTGTGGGGGTGTGTGTGTGTGTGGGGTGGGGGGTTATTGTGTTTGTGTGTGTGTGTGTAGGGGGGGGTGGGTTAGTGTGTGTGTGTAGTGGGGGGGGTTAGTGTTGTGTGTGGTGTTGTGTGGGGGGGTTCAGTGTGTGTGTGTGGGGGGGGGGGGTGGTTGTGTGTGTGTGTGGGTGGGTGGTGTGTGTGTGTGTGTGTGTGGGTGGTTAGTGTGTGTGTGGTGTGTGGTGGTTTAGTGTGTAGTGTGTGTGGGTGTGTGTGTGTGGGTTTGGGGGTGGTTAGTGTGGGGGTGGTGTGTGTGTGTGTGTGGGTGGGGGTGTGTTTGAGTGTGTGTGTGTGGGGGGGGTGTGGTTAGTAGTGTGTGTGTGTGTGGATTGGGTTGTGTGTGGTGTGTGGAGAGGGTAGTGAGTTGTGTGTGTGGTAGGAGTGGGGTTATGTGTGTGTAGTAGTTATATAGTAGTGATTAGATGTTTGTGTGTGTGTGAGGGGGGGGAGGTATAGTGTGTGTGTGTGGTGGTTATAGAGTAGTGTGTGAGTGTGGTTTGTTGTGTGAGTATTAGTGTTAGAGATATGATATCTAATATAGATAGTGTGTGTGTGGGGTTGTGTGTAGATAGTGTGGTATTGTGTGTGTGTGAGTTGATATTTGTGGGGGGGTGGTTAGAGTAGTAGTGTGTAGTAGATCTTGTGGGGTTAGTGTATGTGTATGGTTAAGTTGGTTGAGGTATATGTGTGGGGGGGGGTATGGATATATATATATGTGTGATGTGTTAGATTAACTATATATATAGTGTGTGTATGTAGTTGTAGTGATATATATATTTTAGTGTATAGAGATTTTTGTGTGTTATGTTTTGTGTTTATTATGTAATATGATATATGTGGTATTGCGTAGTGTGTTATGTGTGTGCGGGTGATATTTGTGGGGGGTATGGTATATGTATGTGTGTGTGTATATATGTTGGGGGGGGTGGTTAGATATGATATATAGTGTGTGTGTGGGGGCGGGAGTTAGTGTATGTGTGTGTGTGATCTTGTCAGTGTGTGTGGAGTTAGATTATTGTGTGTTGTGTGTGGGAGAGATGGTTAGAGTATTTGTATGTATATGTTTGGTTAGAGAGTGTGTGTGGGGGGGTGGTTAGTGTGTGTGTATATGTGTGGGAGGGGTTGTTAGTGTGAGTGTGATGCTGCAGGCCGCCCCCCCCCCCAATAGGTCCCCCTTGGTTTATGAATCTCTAGAATCTTTTCACAACAGATCTTACAGAGTTCTCTTGGGCAGCAATTTCAAAAATGGTAGAAATTTCTATGGTAGAAATTTCCATTCTCTATTGTGAATCACCAATCCCTTAATTTGGGATCATAATTGTGAATGTTTTTGCCCAGGGAATCAAGAACCAGGGGGCAAGGGTTTAAGGTGAGAGGGAAAAGATTTATTAGGAAGCTGAGGGGCAACATTTTCATAAGTTCTTGTTGATAAGTGATAGGAGCAGAATTAAGCCATTTGGCCCATTAAGTCTACCCCACTATTCAATCATTGCTGACCATATAACCATATAACCATATAACAATTACAGCACGGAAACAGGCCCTCTCGGCCCTTCCAGTCCGTGCCGACCATTTGTTTTCCCCTAGTCCCATCTACCTGCACTCAGACCATACCCCTCCATTCCCTTCACGTCCATATACCTATCCACTTTACTTTTAAATGTTAAAATTGATCCTGCCTCCACCACTTCTGCTGGAAGCTCATTCCACACAGCCACCACCCTCTGAGTAAAGACGTTCCCCCTCACATTACCCCTAAACTTCTGTCCCTTAATTCTCATGTCATGCCCTCTTGTTGGAATCTTCCCTACCCTCAATGGGAAAAGCTTATCCACGTCAACTCTTTCATCATTTTAAAGACCTCAATCAAGTCTTCTGTCCCTTAAACTTCTGTCCCTTAATTCTCATGTCAGTCCCCCCTTAACCTTCTGCGCTCCAAAGAATAAAGACCTAACTTGTTCAACCTTTCTCTGTAACATAGTTGCTGGAACCCAGGCAACATTCTAGTAAATCTCCTCTGTACTCTCTCTATTTTGTTTACATCCTTCCTATAATTAGGTGACCAAAATTGTACACCATATTCCAGAATTGGTCTTACCAATGCCTTGTACAATTTTAACATTACTTCCCTACTCCTATATTCAATGCTCTGATTTATAAAGGCCAGCACAACCAAAGGCTTTCTTTACCACCCTATCTTCATGCGATTCCACCTTCAGGGAACTATGCACAGTTATTCCTAGATCCCTCTGTTCCACAGCATTCCTCAATTCCCTACCATTTACCATGTACGTCCTATTTTGATTTGTCCTGCCAAGATGTAGCACTTCACACTTAACAGCATTAAAAACTCCCATCTGCCATCTTTCAGCCCACTTTTCCAAATGGCCCAAATCTCTCTGTAGGACTTTGAAAATCTACTTCATTATCCACAACACCACCTATCTTAGTATCATCTGCATACTTACTTATCCAATTTTCCACCCGTCATCCAGATCATTGATGTACATGACAAACAACAGTGGACCCAACACAGTTCCCTGAGGCACCCCACTGGTCACCGGCTTCCAACCTGACAAACAGCCATCCACCATTACTCTCTGACATCTCCCATTCAGCACTGTTGAATCCATCTTGCTACTCCGCCATTAACACCCAAAGATTGAACCTTCTTAACCAACCTTCCGTGGGGAACCTTTTCAAAGCCCTTACTGAAATCCATATAGACAACATCCACTGCTTTACCCTCATCAATTTCCCTAGTTACCGCTTCAAAAAATTCAAGAAGGTTTGTCAAACATGACCTTCCAGGCACAAATCCATGTTGACTGTTCCTGATCAGACCCTGTTTATCCAGATGCTTATATATATTATCTCTAAGTATCCTTTCCATTAATTTGCCCACCACTGACATCAAACTAATAGGTCTATAATTGCTAGGTTTATTCTTTGAACCCTTTTTAAACAATGGAACAACATGTGCAGTACGCCAATCCTCCGGCACTATTCATGTTTCTAATGACATTTGAAATATTTCTGTCATAGCCCCTGCTATTTCTACACTAACTTCCCTCAATGCCCTAGGGAATATCCTGTCAGGACCTGGAGACTTATCCACTTTTATATTTTTCAAAAAAAGTGTCAGTACTTCCTCCTCTTTGAATCTCATAGTTTCCATAGCTACTCTACTTTTTTCCCTTACCTCACAGAGTTCAATATCCTTCTTCTTGGTGAATACCGAAGAAAAGAAATTGTTCAAAATCTCCCCCATCTCTTTTGGCTCTGCAGATAGCTGTCCATTCTGGTTCTCTAATGGTCCAATTTTATCCCTCGTTATCCTTTTGCTATTAATATAGCTGCAGAAACCCTTTGGATTTACTTTCACCTTTCTTGCCAAAGTAACCTCATATCTTCTTTTAGCCTTCCTAATTTATTTCTTAAGATTCTTTTTACATTCTTTATACTCCTCTAGCACCTCATTTACTCCATGCCTCCTATAATTATTGTAGATATCTCTCTTTTTTCGAAACTGTCCAATTTCCCTTGAAAACCATGGCTCTTTCCAATTTTTACTATTTCCTTTCAACCTAACAGGGGCATAAAGATTCTGTACTCTTACAATTTCCCCTTTAAATGTCATCCATTTCTCTTCTACATCCTTCCCATGAAACAAAGTGTCCCAATTCACTCCTTTAAAATCCTTACGCATTCCCTCAAAGTTAGCCTTTCTCCAATCAAAAATCTCCACCCTAGGTCCAGTTCTGACTCTCTCCATAATTATATTGAAACTAATGGTATTGTGATCACTGGTCCCGAAGTGCTCACAACGCATACCTCCGTCACCTGACCTGCCTCATTTCCTAACAGGAGGTCCAGCACTGCCCCTTCTCTGGTCGATACCTCTATGTACTGCTGTAAAAAACTATCCTGCACACATTTTACAAACTCCAAACCATCCAGCCCATTTACAGAATGTGTTTCCCAGTCTATAGCTTTGGAAAATTGAAATCTCCCACAATCACTACCTCGTGCTTACTACTAATATCTGCTATCTCCTTACATATTTGCTCTTCCAATTCACGCTCCCTATTTGGCAGTCTATAGTACACCCCTAAAAAAGTGTTGCTACACCGTTCCCACTTCTCAGTTCCACCCAAATAGCCTCCCTAGACGAGCCCTCTAATCTATCCTGCCACAGCACTGCTGTAATATCTTCTCTGACAAGCAATGCAACACCTCCCCCTCTGGTCCCTCCAATTCTATCACACCTGAAGCAACGAAATCCTGGAATATTTAGTTTCCAATCACAGCCCTCCTGCAACCATGTTTCACTGATTGCCACAACATCATATTTCCAGGTGTCAATCCAGGCTCTAAGTTCATCCACCTTACTTACAATGCTCCTAGCATTAAAATATACACATTTTAGAAACCCACCATCCCTTATTCTCTGTCTATTATCTTTTTCATCTTTCTCGCCTACATTTTGGGTCCAAGTGCTTCCCTTCTCTGCCTCTTGCCCCACACCCTGACCCCTAGCCCCCTTTACCCGAGTCCCTCCCCCCAGCCTTTCTAGTTTAAAGTCTCCCCAGTAGCCTTTGCAAATCTCCCTGCCAGGATATTGGTCCCCCTCGGGCTCAAGTGCAACCCGTCCTTTTTGTACAGATCATGCCTTCCCCAAAAGAGGTCCCAGTGATCAAGAAACTTGAATCCTTGCCCACTGCACCAGTCCCTCAGCCACGCATTTATCCTCCACCTCATTTCATTCCTACTCTCACTGTCACGCGGCACAGGCAGTAATCCTGAAATTGTTACCCTTTTGGTCCTTCTCCTTAACTTTCCCCCCAACTCCCTAAATTCTCCCTTCAGGACCTATCGCTCTTAACCCCATTCTCCTGCCTTCTCCCCATTAACGTCTGACACCCATACTAATCAAAGATCTGTCTATCTCTGCCTTAAAAATATCCACTGACGTGGCCTCCACAGCCTTCTGTGGCAAAGAATTACACTGATTCGCCACCCTTCACTATCAGCCCACAAATTCCACGCAGAGGGTGGTAGGTGTTTGGAACGAAGTGTCATAGGAGGTAGTTGAGGCATGTACCGTAACAGCATTGAATAGACATTTAGACAGGTACATGGATAGGAATGATTTAGATGGATACACAGAGATGGGGCATCTGAATCAGCATGGGCAAATTGGGCCGAAAAGCCTGTTTCTGTGTTCTGTGGTTCTATGATTACGTGTTCTGGTTTCAGATACCTCAGGGAAACCACGTTCTTGCATGTGCTGATCTTGCATATTTTATTCAGATCATCATTCATTTTAAGCTCCAGGGAGCAGAGGCAGCTGCGGAGCCTCTCTTCATCTGATAAACTTCCAAGGAACCAGTCAGGGAACAAAAGAGACTGCAGATGCTGGAGTATGGAACAATAAACAATCTGTTGGAGCATATCAGTGGGCCAGGCAGCAACTTTAAGGGCCTGTCCCACATACGTGTCCCTGGCACGCTAATTACACGACCTCATGGTTGTGTTGAGTCTGGAGCGCGTGACGTAATTTGAAGATGGACACAAAATGCTGGAGTAACTCAGCGGGACCGGCAGCATCTCTGGAGAGAAGCAATGAGTGACGTTTCATGTCAAGACTCTTCTTCAGTCTGAAAGGCGCGCAAAGATCTCGTTCGCTACAAAAATTTCGGAGCCCTGCGCGATGTCGCGCACAACTCCATATCCCTCCGTGCTTCTCAGTGGGACCGGCGCCGCGCGGCCACACGCGGCCACACGAGGTCGCGTAATTTGCGTACCAAGGACACGTAAGTGGGACAGGCCCTTTAGTTCACTCCTGCACCTATTTTCTATGTTTCTATGTTTCTAACATCCACCACAGTGACTCCTACACATTCCCCACTGTGATGGAAGGCAAAATAAAGTTCAAGTCTGTTCCTTTGTTCTTCCTCGGTCGGGGGCCTCGAGCCCCCGTTGATGGGACGGTCTTGACTCCCGTAGCCGGCGGCGCTCGCGCCCTCTGCGTCGAGGCCTTCAGCTCCTGCATCAGGGATATGGCGGCGCTGCCTTGCTGCTGCGGCTCGTCTGCAGTCCGTTTGTCTTTTTCTGTTTTTGGTTTACTTCTGTCCCGTTTTTACAGTTTATTTAGTTGTGTATGTGTGGGGGGTTGGGTGTAACATGGTTTTTGACTCTTCCTTCGGGGGGGATGCGCCCTTTCCTGCCGTCTCCCCCGTCTCCGTGTCGGTCTGCGCTGAGGCCTATCGCGGAGCTGGCGGCCTCCAACTGCGACCGACCTTCAGGCTGCGGAGGCAGAGCCAGGACTTACCAACGCGAGGCTGGCCGACTTCGGGGCTGTGGTTGCGGGGCGACCCAACGTCCGACCCGACTTTGGAGCCTCGGAGGCTCGGCCGCGGGCCAGTGGACGACATCATCGGGAGCTCGAGTTCTGTTTTCCGAAGCTCCCGCAACTACAGCTGCGTCCGCTGGACTGGAGGGCGGCAGCTTCAACTGCCCCGGGCCGTGGAGTTTGAACCGGCCCGTTTGCGGAGCACGGATTCAGCCGCGGGATCATCCCTGTGGCAGGGACTGAATGCAATCACCTCCTACAAGGCGAAACCAGGAGGCAGCTCGAATGTCGGTACATCACTCCCTGATGAGCTCAATGCATTTTACGCACGCTTTGATAGGAAGAACACCGATGTGCCTTCCCGAGCCCCCAATCGCTGTGATGGTATTTCAGTCTCAGTCACAGAGGCCGACGTCAGGAAATCCTTCAGAGGGGTGAACCCTCGAAAAGCGCATGGACCTGATGGCATACCTGGTCGTGTTTTAAAAACCTGTGCGGACCAACTGGCTGGAGTTTTTACGGAGATTTTCAACCTGTCACTTCTGAGGTCTGAGGTTCCCACCTGCCTCAAAAGGGCATCAATAATACCGGTGCCCAAGAAGAGCAAGGTGACGTGCCTCAATGACTATCGACCTGTGGCACTAACACCTGTGGTGATGAAGTGCTTCGAGAGGTTGATCATGGCGCAAATCAACTCCTACCTTGACAAAAACCTGGACCCACTGCAGTTCGCTTACCGCCACAACAGATCAACGGTGGACACGACCTCGCTGGCCCTCCACTCCACTCTGGCCCACTTGGGCAACAAAAACTCATATGTCAGGCTGTTATTCATTGGCTACAGCTCGGCATTTAACACAATCATCCCCTCCAAGCTGGTTACCAAACTCGCAGAACTGGGTCTCTGCGCATCCCTCTGCAATTGGATCCTCGACTTCCTCATTCACAGACCAGTCTGTTCGTATTGGTGGAAATGTGTCAGACTTGATACAATCAGCACGGGAGCACCTCAAGGCTGCGTGCTCAGCCCCCTGCTGTACTCACTCTATACTCATGACTGCGTAGCCGGTCACAGTGCGAACTCCATCATCAAGTTCGCTGACGACACCACTGTAATGGGACATATCACTGATGGGGATGAGTCGGAGTACAGAAGAGAGATCGAGCGACTGTCCATATGGTGCCAGCACAATAACCTGGCCCTCAATACCAGCAAAACCAAGGAACTGATTGTGGACTTTGGAAGGAGTAGGATGGGGACCCACAGTCCTGTTTACATCATCGGGTCGATGGTTGAAAGGGTCAAGAACTTCAAATTCCTGGGCGTGCACATCTGTGAAGATCTTTCCTGGTCCGAGAACACAGATGCAATTATTAAGAAAGCTCATCAGCGCCTCTACTTCCTGAGAAAATTACGGAGAGTCGGTCTCTCTCTAACTTCTACAGGTGCACAGTAGAGAGCTTGCTGACTGGTTGCATCGTGGCTTGGTTCGGCAACTTGAGTGCCCTGGAGAGGAAAAGACTACAAAAAGTAGTAAACACTGCCCAGTCCATCATCGGCTCTGACCTTCCTTCCATCGAGTGGATCTATCGCAGTCGCTGCCTCAAAAAGGCTGGCAGCATCATCAAGGACCCACACCACCCTGGCCACACACTCATCTCCCTGCTACCTTCCGGTAGAAGGTAGAGGAGCCTGAGAACTGCAACAACCCGGTTCAGGAATAGCTACTTCCCCACCGCCATCAGGCTATTAAACCTGGCTCGGACAAAACTCTGATCATTAATACCCCTCCATCTGTTATTTGCACTTTATTAATTTATTAATTAATGTGTGTATTTAAGTATATAACTGTAGTCAATGCCTACTATGTTCTGTTGTGCTATGCAAAGCAAGAATTTCATTGTCCTGTCAGGGACACATGACAATAAACTCTTTTGACTTTGACTTGACTTTGACACTCGGGCAGGTATAGAGATAGAAAACATTCAGAGGGCTATGCCACAAACACGGATGAATGGAACGGACTGTGTTGTTTGACACCATCATATTTATTTGTAAAGCAACGAGTTTGCAGAATGTTCTGTTATTCCAAAGACGTCTAATTGGCAGTATTTCACATGTTTTATTTCAATAGACAATAGATGCAGGAGGAGGCCATTCGGCCCTTTGAGCCAGCACAGCCATTCAATATGATCATCCCCAATCAGTCCCCCGTTCCTGCCTTCTCCCCATATCCCCTGACTCCGCTATCTTTAAGAGCCCTATCTAGCTCTCTCTTGAAAGTATCCAGAGAACCGGCCTCCACCGCCCTCTGAGGCAGAGAATTCCACAGACTCACCACTCTCTGTGTGAAAAAGTGTTTCCTCATCTCCGTTCGGAATGGCTTACTCCTTATTCTTAAACTGTGGCCCTGGTTCTGGACTCCCCCAACATCGGGAACATCATCTGTAACTTTCCTCAAGGCCTTCACTCATTGCACAGAAAATACATGTATTGTAGTGATTGATGATGTTGGTGGAGGGAGAGGAGGAGTGAACTCTGTGGGCTGCTTTCCCTGACGCAGCAGCTACATGATAGACCAAAGACCTGTGTTGATGTAACAAGGAACTGCAGATGATAGTTTACACAAAAAGACACAGTGCTGGAGTAACTCAGCGGGTCAGGCAGCATCTGTGGAGAACATGGATAGGTGAGTAGGAGTAGAACTAGGCCATTCGGCCCATCAAATCTACTCCCCCATTCATACATATAACCATATAACAATTACAGCACGGAAACAGGCCCTCTCGGCCCTTCCAGTCCGTGCCGACCATTTGTTTTCCCCTAGTCCCATCTACCTGCACTCAGACCATACCCCTCCATTACCTTCACGTCCATATACCTATCCACTTTACTCTTAAATGTTAAAATCGATCCTGCCTCCACCACTTCTGCTGGAAGCTGATTCCACACAGCCACCACCCTCTGAGTAAAGAAGTTCCCCCTCACGTTACCCCGAAACGTCTGTCCCTTAATTCTCATGTCATGCCCTCTTGTTTGAAACTTCCCTACCCTCAATGGGAAAAACGTATCCACGTCAACTCTGTCTATCCCTTTCATCATTTTAAAGACCTCAATCAAGTCCCCCCTTAACCTTCTGCGCTCCAAAGAATAAAGACCTAACTTGTGCAACCTTTCTCTGTAACATAGTTGCTGGAACCCTGGCAACATTCTAGTAAATCTCCTCTGTACTCTCTCTATTTTGTTGACATCCTTCCTATAACTAGGCGACCAAAATTGTACACCATACTCCAGAATTGGTCTTACCAATGCCTTGTACAATTTTAACATTACTTCCCTACTCCTATATTCAATGCTCTGATTTATAAAGGCCAGCACACCAAAGGCTTTCTTTACCACCCTATCTACATGCGATTCCACCTTCAGGGAACTATGCACAGTTATTCCTAGATCCCTCTGTTCCACAGCATTCCTCAATTCCCTACCATTTACCATGTACGTCCTATTTTGATTTGTCCTGCCAAGATGTAGCACTTCACACTTATCAGCATTAAACTCCATCTGCCATCTTTCAGCCCACTTTTCCAAATGGCCCAAATCTCTCTGTAGACTTTGAAAATCTACTTCATTATCCACAACACCACCTATCTTAGTATCATCTGCATACTTACTTATCCAATTTTCCGCCCCATCATCCAGATCATTGATGTACATGACAAACAACAGTGGACCCAACACAGATCCCTGAGGCACCCCACTGGTCACCGGCTTCCAACCTGTCAAACAGCCATCCACCATTACTCTCTGACATCTCCCATTCAGCCACTGTTGAATCCATCTTGCTACACCGCCATTAACACCCAAAGATTGAACCTTCTTAACCAACCTTCCATGGGGAACCTTGTCAAAGGCCTTACTGAAATCCATATAGACAACATCCACTGCTTTACCCTCATCAATTTCCCTAGTTACCGCTTCAAAAAATTCAAGAAGGTTTGTCAAACATGACCTTCCAGGCACAAATCCATGTTGACTGTTCCTGATCAGACCCTGTTTATCCAGATGCTTATATATATTATCTCTAAGTCTCCTTTCCATTAATTTGCCCACCACTGACGTCAAACTAATAGGTCTATAATTGCTAGGTTTATTCTTTGAACCCTTTTTAAACAATGGAACAACATGCGCAGTATGCCAATCCTCCGGCACTATTCCCGTTTCTAATGACATTTGAAATATTTCTGTCATAGCTCCTGCTATTTCTACACTAACTTCCCTCAATGATCTAGGGAATATCCTGTCAGGACCTGGAGACTTATCCACTTTTATATTTTTCAAAAGTGTCAGTACTTCCTCCTCTTTGAATCTCATAGTTTCCATAGTTACTCTACTCTTTCCCCTTAACTCACCGAGTTCAATATCCTTCTCCTCGGTGAATACCGAAGAAAATAAATTGTTCAATATCTCCCCCATCTCTTTTGGCTCTGCAGATAGCTGTCCATTCTGGTTCTCTAATGGTCCAATTTTATCCCTCGTTATCCTTTTGCTATTAATATAGCTGTAGAAACCCTTTGGGTTTACTTTCACCTTTCTTGCCAAAGCAACCTCATATCTTCTTTTAGCCTTCCTAATTTCTTTCTTAAGATTCTTTTTACATTCTTTATACTCCTCTAGCACCTCATTTACTCCATGCCTCCTATAATTATTGTAGATATCTCTCTTTTTTCGAAACAAGTGTCCAATTTCCCTTGAAAACCATGGCTCCTTCCAATTTTTACTATTTCCTTTCAACCTAACAGGGACATAAAGATTCTGTACTCTTACAATTTCCCCTTTAAATGTCCTCCATTTCTCTTCTACATTCTTCCCATGAAACAAAGTGTCCCAATTCACTCCTTTAAAATCCTTACGCATTCCCTCAAAGTTAGCCTTTCTCCAATCAAAAATCTCTACCCTATGTCCAGTTCTGACTCTCTCCATAATTATATTGAAACTAATGGTATTGTGATCACTGGTCCCGAAGTGCTCACCAACGCATACCTCCGTCACCTGACCTGCCTCATTTCCTAACAGGAGGTCCAGCACTGCCCCTTCTCTGGTCGATACCTCTATGTACTGCTGCAAAAAACTATCCTGCACACATTTTACAAACTCCAAACCATCCAGCCCATTTACAGAATGTGTTTCCCAGTCTATTTTTGGAAAATTGAAATCTCCCACAATCACTACCTTGTGCTTACTACTAATATCTGCTATCTCCTTACATATTTGCTCTTCCAATTCACGCTCCCCATTTGGCGGTCTATAATACACCCCTAAAAGTGTTGCTACACCGTTCCCACTTCTCAGTTCCACCCAAATAGCCTCCCTAGAGGAGCCCTCTAATCTATCCTGCCAAAGCACTGCTGTAATATCTTCTCTGACAAGCAATGCAACACCTCCCCCTCTGGTCCCTCCAATTCTATCACACCTGAAGCAACGAAATCCTGGAATATTTAGTTTCCAATCACAGCCCTCCTGCAACCATGTTTCACTGATCTGATCACACATGGCTGATCTATCTCTCCCTCCTAACTCCATTCTCCTGTCTTCTCCCCGTAACTTCTGACACCCGCACTAATCCAGAACCTATATATCTCTGCCTTAAAAATATCTACTGACTTGGCCTCCACAGCCTTCTGTGGCAAAGAATTCCACAGATTCACCAGCCGTGAATCCAACAGTACACATTGGCAATAACATTTGCTCCTCGATAATCACCAGCACAGGAGCGCTTCAGAGCTGTTTGCTCAGTCCCATGCCAACTTACGATTTACTGATGACTCCACCATTGTTGGACAAACTACAGATAAAGATGTCAGAGGATAGGACTGCGGGCAGTGGGCAGGTGCTATAGACCTGCACGGGAAGGTAGATGCTTCCGTCCCCACCAGTCTCGGGCAGATGGGGCTCGTCAGGCTGGGAAGGCAGTCCATCTAGGAGAGGGAAAACTCTGGATTTGTGGCCATATCCAGTCATGGAAAAGGCTCCAGGAGTAAACCTCAAGACAATCCGGAGTCAGAGCCCCTAAGGCAGTTCGTCGTTGTCTACAACCTCGCTCTGGCAGCTCCTGCAACGGCGCTGGTGCCAAACTGTAACGGCCCTGCTGTTCCTTTGGATCGATCAGCGACGTGGAGAGGGGGGACGTGCTGCATGGGCAGCAGCCTGTCCTCCATGTGACATCGCCCAGGCTCGCATCCGACCAGGATGCATCACCCATGGTCAGTCATGACCGAGAGGGGCCTACTAAGAGGATAGGAGATCGATCGTCTGATTGAATGGTGCCACAGTGACAACCTTGCTCTCAGCATCAGTAAAACCAAGGAGCTAATTGTTGACTTTAGAAGAGAAAGGACGAGGAGTCACAATCCCATCTTCATCGATGGCATGGGGAGATGAAGTAAAGAGCGTTCACGTGGCGGCCCTGTTTCCACCAATCTTTCCGCCACCATGCACAAGAAGCAACAAGAAGTGACAAGACAGCCAACATGATTTTACTTCGGAGTCACGTGAGTGACTACGTGAAGACCCCGTCCAGCACGCATGCGCGACATTAGCGTTCATGCAGTGCACCCGCGACGGACGGGAGTTCAAGGCGCTCCCGCTACAAATTGAAAAGTCGGGCCGACAGGTAAGTTTTACCGTGGCCGTGTGTCTTTTTTTTCTGTGGTGCTTGTGTTCCAGGAAGAATGAGCAAGACCAGAGGAAAGAAATCTACAGCTCGCCCCCGTTCGTCCTCCGTTGAGAAATGCTCTTTGGAGGGGGGGAAAGAGGCGGCGGGTATAACTACCGAGCCGAGCCCAGCACCGCTCGTGCTGCCTGAGCAGCGGGCTGGAGGTACCTGCAGCCAGAACCGGGCGGTAGTGTCCGACGATTCGGATGAAGATGCCTCACCGCTCGAGAGCGACACAGGCAGCCGCCTAAGCCGCATGGAACGGCTTATGGAGCAATTGCTCCAGCGAGATCTGCTGAGAGAGCAGCAGCAGCCTCGCCAAGGGAGTTCAGGCACTCCCGCAGTGCCCTTTACGGCACTGGCCATTGCTTCACCTTCTTTTGAAGGCAGCATTGGCGACCAGGTCTGGGCTGGTCAAGAAGAAGGGTCACTGGCTGAAGATTTCGGGAGTACGCAGGGTGTACAGGATCAGGAAGAGCTGCTGGGTGTGGTCAACCGCTACGTGGCCATTCCACAAGCGGGTCGGCCATTAGAGCTGAAACTTGCAGCCAGCATTAACCACCTGTCCTCAAAACCCCTACAAGAACAGGTGGTCAATGAGGCTCTTGAACTATATACAGCCCCAGTAAATTGTACATCTTTGAATGTACCTGCTGTCAATAGCCAAATTTGGGGACATTTGGGGCAGAACATCAGAAACCTGGAGTTGAAGCTCCAGAAGATCCTTAAACTCCTGACTGCAGGAATAACATCTTATGCTCGGTCCATTGATGGTGCGGACATCTCCACAAATCAGCAAGACACATTAGCTCTGCTGTGCACCACTCAATATGAAATAAACAATTTACGAAAGGAGATTATCAAGCCTGCCCTCAACCCTAAATTTGCGGGACTTTGCAAAACACCGGGTTCAGAACCTCCTATTCTGCTCTTTGGGAAAGACCTTCCAAAAAAGGAGAAAGACCTAGAGGAAGAATCCAAGACCTTTGGTCTCGTGAGGGCAGGTTTGGGACCGAGCAGACCTAACAAACCCAGGCGGCAGTACCCCATGGCGTCCACCAGTCGTCGACCACACTATGGGACTGGTGAAAGCTCGGGGTCCGCAACCATTCCCCGTAAGCGTTTTTTAGGCCAGGGCCCAGAGCGGACCCCATGGAAAATGCGCCACCCCCAACAACATCAACATCAACCCTCTACAGCCCAGCAGACGCCTCATCGCCCGGCGAAGAGGCAGAAGAAGCACCAATAACCATGGAGGTAGGTGGGTCTGGTTCCTCTCAGCATATGAGCAGTAGGGGCTCTATACTAACAGGGGGGAGATTGCACTTGTTTTTGGATGCATGGGAATCCATCACTAGTGACAAGTATATACTCAGCAGCGTTCATGGCTACAAAATTGACTTTGTTCATGAAAACATTCCACCAGTTCAGCATATACCCAAAAGGGTATTCACCCTCTCAGTCAAAGAGAAACAAGAGGGTCAAGCTGAACTGATGAGGTTACAAGCAAAAGGTGTCATTGAAAGAACAAAACATGAACCTTTGGAATTTGTGTCTAATATTTTCACTAAAATCAAAAAAGATGGTGGACGACGCATCATCATTGACTTAACTACTTTAAACAAGTCTGTCAGGTATATACATTTCAAGATGGATACTTTCTGAAACAGCCAGACTATTGGTTTCTAGAGGGTACTTTCTAGCAAGCATTGATTTAAAAGATGCCTACTACTCAGTACCCATACACAAGGCATCGTAAATACTTAAAATTTATCTGGATGAAACAGCTATGGCAATTTAAAGCCTTACCAAATGGGCTAACCTCTGCTCCAAGGCTGTTCACTAAAATCTTAAAACCTGCCTTGGCATTATTGAGGAAACAAAAGCATATAGTCATGGCGTATTTGGACGACATTTTAATAGTAGGAAAAACCTTGGAGACAGCCATTCTGGCAGTAGCAGCCACCAAACATTTGTTTGAAACTTTGGGGTTTGTCATACATCCAGATAAATCCAATTTTACACCGTCCACTGCCATGGACTATCTTGGATTTACGATTGATACTGTTCGCATGATTGTAACTCTGCCGAAGGGGAAAGCATCAGAATTGGCACTATCATGCAACGAACTCATGAATAAACATCAGCTAACCATACGGGAGGTAGCTAGAGTTATTGGCAAAATGGTAGCAGCTTTTCCAGCTGTGCAATTTGGGCCTTTGCACTATCAAAATTTGCAAAGAGCAAAAGTGCATGCACTAAAGCAAAACTCAGGTCACTTTGACCGAGCTATGAGTTTAACTGCTGAATCCATTCCAGAGTTACAATGGTGGGCAAGGAACGTAAGGCTCAGCTCCAGTCCCATAATAATCACCAACCCAGTATTAACCATCCAAACGGATGCCAGTGCTTTGGGCTGGGGAGCAACTAACATGCAATCCAGCACAGGGGGCAGATGGACTAAATTTGAATCATCTTGCCTACAGACACGGGGTATCAACTACTTAGAAATGTTGGGTGCGTTTTATGGGTTAAAAGCATATTCATCTAATACGCATCATGCACATGTCCGGTTGCAATTAGATAATACCACGGTGGTGGCTTATATCAATCACATGGGTGGTGTAAAGTCGATATTGTGTGACAATTTGGCCAACCTAATCTGGCAATGGTGTGTTAAAAGGCATATTTGGTTATCAGCAACTTACCTACCAGGTAAGCAAAATACAGTGGCAGACACCAGGTCACGCAGATTCAATGATAACATCGAATGGATGTTAAATCACAAAGTATTTGCTGAAATTACTAAGCAATATGGCACACCAGATATCGATCTATTTGCATCCAGGCTGAATCACCAGGTACCAACGTATGTCGCTTGGGAACCAGACCCTGAGGCAGCAGCAGTTGATGCATTCTCGCTGCATTGGGGGAAAATGTTATTTTATGCTTTCCCTCCCTTCTGCCTCATCAGTCGGGTATTACGCAAGATTCAATTGGATTCTGCTTCAGGAATCTTGATAATACCTGACTGGCCTACACAGCCATGGTTCCCAGTGGCTTTCGATATGGCTGTTGAAACACCGTTGGAATTCCCCAGCAGTCGACAGTTATTAATCCACCCAGTGTCAGGCATTAGTCACCCGTGCCATGACAGAGTCAATCTCCTGGCTTGCAGATTTTAAAAAGACCTCTACTGGGCCTGGGACTGTCTGAGGACGCCATAAACATGATGACCGCATCCCACCGGGAGTCCACCAGGAGACAATACCTGACCAACATAAGAAAATGGGAACGGTATTGCTCCAAAACAGGAACTACCTACACTACAGCTACAGCCACCAGGAGTTTCTGCTTGGATTACATCGGGAAGGACTCAGCTACAGCGCCATTAATACAGCCAGGAGTGCGTTGTCAGCTTATTTGGTTCCAGCAGCAGGACAACTGACTTTGGGGTCCCATCCACTAGTGGTCAAAATCATGAGGGGCATTTTTAACACCAATTCCCCTAGGCCTAGGTACACTCAGATCTGGGATGTCAGCATTGTACTGACGTACCTTAGGGGATGGCCACCACCCAGGTCACGCACGCTGGAACAACTTACACTGAAATCAGTCATGCTCATGGCACTAGTGTCAGCTCAAAGGGTACAGTCCCTCCACCTTCTGAGGCTGGACAGCATGACAGAGTCATTGGACTGTATCACATTTCACATTCAGGGGCTGGTCAAACAATCTAGACCAGGTACCACGCCTCCAGTAATGGAGTTCCGGGCATATTCACCTGACCCACGGTTGTGTGCCAAGACCCATCTCGCCAATTACATAGACACAACATATAACTTAAGAGGGAGAGAAAAAGCCTTATGGATAAGCCACAAGAAGCCTCATGGTCAGGTGACGAGCCAAACCATTTCAAGGTGGCTCAAGCAGGTGCTTAAGTCCGCGGCAGTCGATACTAATGTTTACAAATCTCATTCCACCAGGGCTGCATCTACGTCGGCGGCTAGGCGAATGGATGTGCCTATGGACCATATTCTGGCCAGAGCAGGATGGTCCTCGGAGAGAACTTTCCAAAGGTTTTATAATAAGCCGCTGGCGGAGCCTGCTACATTTGCAGACAGAATTTTAGAGTCTGCAGATAATATTTAATTTAAGCCCGGGGGAGCTCTCTGTTTTTTGTTGTTATTAATAAACCTTTTTTGTTCACAAACAGGTTATTGTTGATTGTATAACATGCTTCCTCCCTCTAAGGTCTTCAGGCAGTGAGTGAAGCATGAGCTGGTTCACGGTTCGGATTCACAGAGCTTTGAAGTCTTCACATAGTCACTCACGTGACTCCGAAGTAAAATAGTAAGATTAAATGAGAACTTACCAGTTCGAAATTTGATCTGTATTTTATGAGGAGTTACGATGAGGGATTACGTGCCCTCCGCTCCCACCCTCTATTATACAGATCAACTGGTAATTAAGTTCTTATTTTTTCTTTACTATATTTATTTCAATTGTTGTGTTTTCTGTGAATCCACACCGCTGCTTTGAAGAAATGTCGCGCATGCGTGCTGGACCGAGTCTTCACGTAATCCCTCATCGTAACTCCTCATAAAATACAGATCAAACTTCGAACTGGTAAGTTCTCATTTAATCTTACTATTTTATGCAGATGCCGAGAAGTGTGTTCAGCTCTGGCTGAGCAACTTCTAATCTTGTGTGCAGACTCAACAAGAAGAAGAAGAAGATGAATGAATGAATGAATATGTTTATTGGCCAAGTGTTCAAGGAATTCGCAAGTGACAAGATGACATACAGTGACACTTAGGAATGACACATAAAACATTAAACATTAATAATAAAACATTATCGATTAAACATGAGAATTAAATAAAATATCAGAGCAAAGGGAGGCTACAGATTTTTGGTTATTGAGTAGAGCTGCTACTCGTGGAAAAAAGCTATTTGTATGTCCAATAGCTTGGTGAGACCAAGCGGAGGCTTGGCGATCGTTTCGCCGAACTCCTTAGATGCTGCTGCACCCGCTGAGTTTCTCCAGCTTTTTGTGTAACCCCTTATTTGTATGTCTAGATGTGGCAGCTTTGACAGTCCGGCGTCGCCTTCCAGAGGGAAGTGATTCAAAGAGTTTGTGGCCAGGGCGAGAGGGGTCAGAGATGATCTTGCCCACTCACTTCCTGGCCCTTGCAGTGTACAGTTCAACAATGGAGGGAAGGTTGCAGTCAATAACCTTCTCAGCTGATCGGACGATTCGCTGCAGCCTCCGGGTGTCGTGCTTGGTGGCTGAGCCAAACCAGACCATGATGGAGAAGGTGAGGACTGTGGCAGATTGTGCTTCCTCAGCTGCCGCAGGAAGTACATCCTCTGTTGTGCCTTTATGACTGTGGAGTCGATGGTGGCCCTCCATTTAAGGTCCTTGGAGATGATGGTTCCCAGGAATTTAAAAGACTCCACAGATGTGACTGTGGTGTTGTTGATGGTGAGTGGGGGGAGGGGAGGGGGAGCACTCTCCACCAGATTGATAGGACGGTGGTGGGGCGAGACAACAATTTCAAGTTCCTGGCCATGCATATCTCTGAATATCTGTCCTGGAGCCAGCACCTTACTGCAATCATGCAGAAAACTCATCAACGTCGCTACCTTAGATTGAGGAGATGCTGTGTGTCAATGTACATGCTCTTGAACTTCTACAGGTGTCGAGAGTGTATTCTCTGTTTGCATCATGGCCTGGTCCGGCCACTCGAATGCCCTGGAGCGAAAAAGACTACAGAGAGTGGTGAACACTGCCCCGGTCCATCACGGGTACTGACCTCCCCACCATCGACACAAGTGTTCTACACGAGGCGCTGCCTCACAAAAGGCAGCCACTCCTTGTGGACAACATCACCAAACAGGAATGGAATAAATAAAAAATATTCAAAGTAATAGCGGCAGGCAGACAAATCCAGGGCAAAAATCAAAAAGGGCCACTTTTCAACATAATTGTATAAGGAGTAAGAGTGTTGTAAAAACAAGCCTGAAGGCTTTGTGTCTCAATGCGAGGAGCATTCGTAATAAGGTGGATGAGTTGAATGTGCAGATAGCTATTAATAATTATGGTATAGTTGGGATCACGGAGACATGGCTCCAGGGTGACCAAGGCTGGGAGCTGAACATCCAGGGATATTCAATATTCAGGAGGGATAGACAGAAAGGTAAAGGAGGTGGGGTAGCGTTGCTGGTTAGAGAGGAGATTAATGCAATAGAAAGGAAGGACATTAGCTTGGAGGATGTGGAATCGATATGGGTGGAGCTGCGAAACACTAACCGGGCAGAAAACACTGGTGGGAGTTGTGTACAGGTCACCTAACAGTAGTAGTGGAGTTGGGGATGGCATCAAACAAGAAATTAGAAATGCGTGCAACAAAGGTAAAACGGTTATAATGGGTGATTTCAATCTACATATAGATTGGGTGAATCAAATTGGCAGGTGTGCTGAGGAAGAGGATTTCTTGGAATGTATGCGGGATCGTTTTCTAAACCAACATGTAGAGGAACCAACGAGAGAGCAGGATATTCTAGACTGGGTATTGAGTAATGAGGAAGGGTTAGTTAGCAGCCTTGTTGTGCGTGGCCCCATGGGCAAGAGTGACCATAGTTGGTTGAGTTCATGGAACGTGGTTGAGTTCTTCATTAGGATGGAGAGTGGCATAATTAATTCAGAAACAAGGGTTCTGAACTTTAAAAAAGGTAACTTTGAAGGTATGAGATGTGAATTAGCCATGATAGACTGGCAATTGATTCTTAAAGGGTTGACGGTGAATGTGCAATGGAAGGTATTTAAAGACTGCATGGATGAACTACAACAATTCTTCATCCCAGTTTGGCAAAAGAATAAATCAGGGAAGGTAGTGCATCCGTGGATAACAAGGGAAATCAGGGATAGTATCAAAACAAAAGATGAAGCATACAAATTAGCCAGAAAAAGCAACCTACCAGAGGACTGGGAGAAATTCAGAGTCCAGCAGAGGAGGATAAAGGGCTTAATTAGGATAGGGAAAATAGATTATGAAAGAAAACTGGCAGGGAACATAAAAACTGACTGCAAAAGTTTTTATAGATATGTGAAGAGAAAGAGATTAGTTAAAACAAATGTAGGTCCCTTGCAGTCAGAAACAGGTGAATTGATCATGGGGTTCAAGGACATGGCAGAACAATTGAATAACTACTTTGGTTCTGTCTTCACTAAGGAAGACATAAATAATCTGCCGGAAATAGCAGGGGACCGGGGGTCAAATGAGATGGAGGAACTGAATGAAATCCATGTTAACCGGGAAGTGGTGTTGGGTAAATTGAATGGATTAAAGGCCGATAAATCCCCAGGGCCAGATAGGCTGCATCCCAGAGTACTCAAGGAAGTAGCCACGTGAAATAATGGATGCATTAGTGATAATATTTCAAAACTCTTTAGATTCTGGAGTAGTTCCCGAGGATTGGAGGATAGCTAATGTAACCCCACTTTTTAAAAAAGGAGGGAGAGAGAAAAACGGGCAATTACAGACCAGTTAGTCGAACATCGGTAGTGGGGAAACTGCTAGAGTCAGTTATTAAAGATGAATTAGCAGCACATTTGGAAAGTGGTGAAATCATTGGACAAAGTCAGCATGGATTTACGAAAGGTAAATCATGTCTGACGAATCTTATAGAATTTTTCGAGGATGTAACTAGTAGCGTGGATAAGGGAGAACCAGTGGATGTGTTATATCTGGACTTTCAGAAGGCTTTTGACAAGGTCTCACATAAGCGATTAGTATACAAACTTAAAGCATACGGTATTGGTGGTTCAGTATTGATGTGGATAGAGAACTGGCTGGCAGACAGGAAGCAAAGGGTAGGAGTAAACGGGTCATTTTCAGAATGGCAGGCAGTGACTAGTGGGGTACCGCAAGGCTCAGTGCTGGGACCCCAGCTATTTACAATATATATTAATGACTTGGACGAGGGAATTGAATGCAACATCTCCAAGTTTGCGGATGACACGAAGCTGGGGGGCAGTGTTAGGTGTGAGGAGGATGCTAGGAGGTGCAAGTTGACTTGGATAGGCTGGGTGAGTGGGCAAATGCATGGCAGATGCAGTATAATGTGGATAAATGTGAGGTTATCCACTTTGGTGACAAAAACAGGAGGTAGACTATTATCTGAATGGCGGCCGATTAGAAAAAGAAGAGATGCAACGAGACCTGGGTGTCATGGTACACAAGTCATTGAAAGTAGGCATGCAGGTGCAGCAGGCTGTGAAGAAAGGAAATGGTATGTTAGCATTTATAGCAAAAGGATTTGAGTATAGGAGCAGGGAGGTTCTACTGAGGTTGTAAAGGGTTTTGGTGAGACCACACCTGGAGTATTGCATACAGTTTTGGTCTTCTAATCTGAGGAAATACATTCTTGCCATAGAGGGGGTACAGAGAAGGTTCACCAGACTGATTCCTGGGATGTCAGGGCTTTCATATGAGGAAAGACTGGATAGACTCGGCTTGTACTCACTGGAATTTAGGAGATTGAGGGGGGATTTTATAGAGACTTACAAAATTCTTAAGGGGTTGGACAGGCTAGATGCAGGAAGATTGTTCCCGATGTTGGGGAAGTCCAGGACAAGGGGTCACAGTTTAAGGATAAGGGGGAATTCATTTAGGACCGAGATGAGGAAAACATTTTTCACACAGAAAGTGGTGAGTCTCTGGAATTCTCTGCTACAGAGGGTAGTTGAGGCCAGTTCATTGGCTATATTTAAGAGGGAGTTAGATGTGGCCCATGTGGCTAAAGGGATCAGGGGGTATGGAGAGAAGGCAGGTACAGGATATAGCCTGAGTTGGATGATCAGCCATGATCATATTGAATGGCGGTGCAGGCTCGAAGGGCCGAATGGCCTGCTCCTGCACCTATTTTCTATGTTTCTATGTATTCAAAGAAATGCAATGTTACAAAACACAGTGAGACATTTGAATGTAAAAGACTCGCTCTTTTAAATTTTTATTTAGGAAATCAAACATCGACATCTTTCATTATATATTTGCAAAGGTTTCAAAAAGGTGATGATTACAGCTGTAAATACAAAGATATCCATAGGTTAGGCTAATTTCAATATACGAGATCTAATTGCATAAATTCACCATATTTAGATTACAATTGGAAAATAGTGAAGTAGCGAGAATAAAAACTGCATTACTGTTGATTAATCAATTTCTATAAAATGTATGAGGATATTCTGGATAAAGCACATTCTGGTATTTGTTAAAAGGGAAGACACAGAGTGCTGGAGTAACTCAGCGGATCAGGCAGCATCTGTGGAGAACATGGATAGGTGACGGTTTGCGTCAGGACTATCCTTTTGGATAAACCAGCATCTGTAGTTCCTTGTTTCAAAATAATCAAAGACGGTTCACGCCGGCAGAAGGTACAGAAACTGGAAAGCGCGCACCACCAGACTCAGGAGCAGCTTCTTCCCCTCTGTTATCAGGCTTCTGAACGGGCCTTCCATTAGCTAGGGTACTGTCCGATTCACCTCGACCCTATTGCGGACATTGGACTTTGTCTGTGGAACTGATACGCTACAATGCTGAGAACTATATTCTACACTTGGATCTTCCCCTTTAGAAACATAGAAATTAGGTGCAGGAGCAGGCCATTCGGCCCTTCGAGCCTGCACCGCCATTCAATATGATCATGGCTGATCATCCAACTCAGTATCCCGTACCTGCCTTCTCTCCATACCCCCTGATCCCTTCAGCCACAAGGGCCACATCCAACTCCCTCTTAAATATGGTCAACAAACTGGCCTCAACTACCTTCTGTGGCAGAGAATTCCACAGATTCACCACTCTCTGTGTGAAAAACGATTTTCTCATTTCGGTCCTAAAAGACTTCCCCCTTATCCTTAAACTGTGACCCCTTGTCCTGGATTTCCCCAACATCGGGAACAATCTTCCTGCATCGAGCCTGTCCAACCCCTTAAGAATTTTGTAAGGCTCTATGAGATCACCCCTCAATCTTCTAAATTCCAGCGAGTGCTCTACCTGTTGGACTGGAGTTTGACCTGATTGTATTTATGTGTGGTATTATCTGATCTGATTGACTAGCATGACAACAGAGCTTGACACTGTACCTCAGTACATGTGGCAATAATGAACCTAAACCAGTTTCTCCTCCCAGCTCCCTTGGCTGAGTTCCTCAACATGATTGTTTTTGTCTTGGGGTCTACTGATTTGAACTGCGATAGAGCTGCAGGTCTGAAGAATGGTCCCGGCCTTTTACTTTAGTCTTTATAGATACAACACAGAAACAGGCGCTTCAGCCCATGCCGACCAGAGTTCGCCTCGTATACTCGCACTATCCTACACAGGGGGGATGATTTACAATGATACCAGGGCAATTCATCTCCGAACTTGCACTGTCTTTGGAGTGTGGGAGGAAATCGAGGATCTCGGAGAAAACCCACGCACTTCACGGGGAGAACGTGCAAACTCCGTACAGACAGCACCCGTAGTCAGGATGGAACCCGAGTCTCCGGCGCTGTGAGGCGGCAACTCTACCGCTGCGCCATCGTGCCGGCCCCTGACTCTGCTCTTTGAGAGAGACAAGGGTCTCTGGAGAGACAAGGGTCTGACCCACAGGATGACTTGGGGAAGAGTAGGGATGTATGGTGATGCAAAGACATTGTGGGCCGAAGGGCCTGCTCCTGGGCTGTGTCGTTCCGTGCTCTGCCAGACCCGTGTGGCCGTGGCGAGGCTAGATGGAGAAGCTGCTTGTGTGCTCGGAGTTGGGCGAGCTGAGGTTGAAGGAGGTCTCCATGGCGATGGCCACGTCCTGGTCCCGGTGCCAGAGGCAGCTCCTCCTCTTGACCGCCTTCAGGACGTGGCCTTTGAACGAGGCCCCTATGAAGGCGTAGAGAATGGGGTTGAGGCAACTGTGGAAGAGAGCGATGCTCTCGGTCACCTGCGTGGCCACGTCCACCATCTTGCTGGCCTCGCAGTCCCTGATGAGTGCGTGGATCAGGTCCAGCAGTCGGCAGAACTTGACCACGTTGTAGGGCAGCTGAGTCAGGAAGAAGACGCCCACCACAGCCAGGAGCACCCTGAGCGCCCGCTGCTTCTTCCGCTCCGTGCCCCGGTACACCGCCTTGGCCACGGCGGTGTAGCAGTACAGCATCACCAGTGACGGCACGACAAAGGCCAGGAGGATGTCGAACACCCGCACCGTGGCCTTGGCCGTCTTGGCCATCTGCGGCGGGAAGAGGAGCACACACTGCCGCCTGCCGTGGGACTCCATCACCGAGGAGAAAACGACATCGGGGGCGCTGAGGACCAGAGCCACCAGCCACACACCCAGGCAGGCGAGCCTGGCCTTCTTCCCCACCGTGGGCAGACGGGCCACCCTCTGCACCGCGAGGTAGCGGTCAACGCTGATGCAAGCCAAAAACAGCATGCCGGCACAGAAGTTCATCTCCGACAGCGCCGAGCAGATCTTGCACATGGCCTCGCCGAATATCCACCCATGGACCGCGTTGGCCGCCCAGAAGGGCAGAGTGACCAATAGCAGGAGATCGGCGATGGCCAGGTTCATGATGTACAGGTCCGTCTTGCTTCTCATCCTCTTGTAGTTGGCGTAGATGGCCACCACCACAGCGTTTCCGGCCAGGCCCGCAATCAGGGTCACCGCGTAGAACGGCGGCAGGAAATACATCGCAAATCGCCTGACGTCATCTTTCTCGCACATGTGGTTGAAGTCATAATAGTCGATGCTGCTGTTTTTGTCGTGTTGATAGGATCCATTGTCGTAGTAGTTCTGAAAGTCTTCGTACGCCTCCTCGTCTGTCATGACACCTTAAAGATGCAAGAGAAAAAAACGATTGTTTGTCTGAAGAAGGATTCCCACCCAAAATGTCACCCCCCCCTATTTAGAGTCACAGAATGATACAGCGCGGAAACAGGCCCTTCGGCCCAACTCGCACACACCGGCCAATGTGTCCCAGCTACACTAGCCCAACCTGCCAGTGCTTGGTCCATATAGCTCCAAGCCTGTCCTATCCATGGACCTGTCGAACTGTTTCTTAAATGTCAACTACCTCCTCTGGCATCTCGCTCCATACACCCAGCACCCTTTGTGTGAGAAAGTTACCCCTCAGATTACTATGAAATCATTTCCTCTTCACCTTGAACCTCTGCCCTCTGGTCCTCGATCGCCCTACTCTGGGCAAGAGACTCTGTGCATCTACCCGATCTGTTCCTCTCATGATTTTGAACACCTCTATGAGATCATCCCTCATCCTCTTGTGCTCCAAGGAATAGAGACCCAGCCAACTCAACCTAAGAGATTCAAGTGTCTGGAACATTGGGACCTCTTTTGGGGAAGGTGTGACCTGTACAAAAAGGACGGGTTGCACTTGAACCCGAGGGGAACCAATATCCTGGCGGGGAGATTTGCAAAGGCTACTGGGGAGACTTTAAACTAGATCGTCTGGGGGGAGGGACTCAAATAGAGAAGGCAATTAGTCCGTTTGTGAGGCAGGAGGCAGAGAAGAGAAACAGTCAGACGCAACACGTAGGGAGGAAAGAAGAAAAAAATAACAAACGGAGAATAAGAAGTGGAGGATTTCTTAAATGTGTGAGCAGAGAGACAGAGGGGTGTAAAATGAGGATAGGAGCAATAGGCAGCAAGGTGAAAAGTGGCAGGAAAACAAATCCAGGGCCAAGGCTGGGAGCTGAACATCCAGGGATATTCAATATTCAGGAAGGATAGACAGAGAGGAAAAGGAGGTGGGGTAGCGTTGCTGGTTAGAGCGGAGATTAACGCAATAGAAAGGAATGACATTAGCTTGGAGGATGTGGAATCGATATGGGTGGAGCTGCGAAATACTAAGGGGCAGAAAATGCTAGTGGGTGTTGTGTACAGGCCACCTAACAGTAATAGTGGAGTTGGGGATGACATCAAACAGGAAATTAGAAATGCGTGCAACGAAGGTAAAACTGTTATAATGGGTGACTTCAATCTACATATAGATTGGGTGAATCAAATTGGCAAGGGTGCTGAGGAAGAGGATTTCTTGGAATGTATGCGGGATAGTTTTCTAAACCAACATGTGGAGGAACCAACGAGAGAGCAGGCTATTCTAGACTGGGTATTGAGTAATGAGGAAGGGTTAGTTAGCAGCCTTGTTGTACGTGGCCCCTTGGGCAAGAGTGACCATAATATAGTTGGGTTCTTCATTAGGATGGAGAGTGACATTGTTAATTCAGAAACACGGGTCCTGAACTTAAAGAAAGGTAACTTTGAGGCTATAAGACGTGAATTGGCCAAGATGGACAGGCAATTGATTCTTGAAGGGTTGACGGTGGATATGCAATGGAAGGCATTTAAAGACTGCATGGATGAACTACAACAATTGTTCATCCCAGTATGGCAAAAAAATAAATCAGGGAAGGTGGCGCATCTGTGGATAACGAGGGAAATCAGGGATAGTATCAAAGAAAAAGATGAAGCGTACAAATTAGCCAGAAAAAGCAGCCTACCAGAGGACTGGGAGAAATTCAGAGACCAACAGAGGAGGACAAAGGGCTTAATTAGGAAAGGGAAAATGGAGTATGAAAGAAAACTGGCAAGAAACATAAAAACTGACTGCAAAGGTTTTTATTGATATGTGAAGCGCACAAGATTAGTTAAAACATATGTAGGTCCCTTGCAGTCAGAAACAGGTGAATTGATCATGGGGAACAAGGACATGGCAGACCAATTGAATAATTACTTTGGTTCTGTCTTCACTAAGGAAGACATAAATAATTTGCCGGAAATAGCAGGGTCAAATGAGATGGAGGAAATGAGTGAAATCCAGGTTAGCCGGAAAGTGGTGTTAGGTAACTTGAATGGATTAAAGGCCGATAAATCCCCAGGGCCAGATAGGCTGCATCCCAGGGTACTTAAGGAAGCAGCCCCAGAAATAGCAGATGCCTTAGTGATAATTTTTCAATACTCTTTAGATTCTGGAGTAGTTCCTGAGGATTGGAGGGTAGCTAATGTTACCCCACTTTTTAAAAAGGGATGGAGAGAGAAAACGGGCAATTACAGACCAGTTAGTCTAACATCGGTAGTGGGGAAACTGCTAGAGTCAATTATTAAAGATGGGATAGCAGCGCATTTGGAAAGTGGTGAAATCATTGGACAAAGTCAGCATGGATTTACGAAGGGTAAATCATGTCTGACGAATCTTATTGAATTTTTTGAGGATGTAACTAGTAGAGTGGATAAGGGAGAAGCAGTGGATGTGTTGTATCTGGACTTTCAGAAGGCTTTCGACAAGGTCCCACACAAGAGATTGGTATACAAATTTAAAGCACACGGTATTGGTGGTTCAGTATTGATGTGGATAGAGAACTGGCTGGCAGACAGGAAGCAAAGAGTAGGAGTGAACGGATCCTTTTCAGGATGGCAGACAGTGACTAGTGGGGTGCCGCAAGGCTCAGTGCTGGGACCCTAGCTATTTACAATATACATTAATGATTTGGACGAGGGAATTAAATGCAACATCTCAAAGTTTCCGGATGACACGAAGCTGGGGGGCAGTGTTAGCTGTGAGGAGGATGCTAGGAGGCTGCAGGATGACTTGGATAGACTGGGTGAGTGGGCAAATGCATGGCAGATGCAGTATAATGTGGATAAATGTGAGGTTATCCACTTTGGTGGCAAAAATAGGAAGGTAGACTATTATCTGAATGGTGGCCGATTAGGAAAAGGGGAGATGCAACAAGACCTGGGTGTCATGGTACACCAGTCATTGAAAGTAGGCATGCAGGTGCAGCAGGCTGTGAAGAAAGCGAATGGTATGTTGGCATTCATAGCAAAAGGATTTGAGTACAAGAGCAGGGAGGTTCTACTGCATTTGTACAGGGTCTTGGTGAGGCCACACCTGGAGTATTGCGTACAGTTTTGGTCTCCTAATCTGAGGAAGGACATTCTTGCCATAGAGGGAGTACAGAGAAGGTTCACCAGACTGATTCCTGGGATGGCACGACTTCCATATGAAGAAAGACTGGATAGACTCGGCTTGTACTCGCTGGAATTTAGAAGATTGAGGGGTAATCTCATAGAGACTTACAAAATTCTTAAGGGTTTGGACAGGCTAGATGCAGGAAGATTGTTCCCGATGTTGGGGAAGTCCAGGACAAGGGGTCACAGTCTAAGGATAAGGGGGAAGTCTTTTAGGACCGAAATGAGAAAATCGTTTTTCACACAGAGAGTGGTGAATCTGTGGAATTCTCTGCCACAGAAGGTAGTTGAGGCCAGTTCGTTGGCCATATTTAAGAGGGAGTTTGATGTGGTCCTTGTGGCTGAAGGGATCAGGGGGTATGGAGAGAAGGCAGGTACAGGATATTGAGTTGGATGATCAGCCATGATCATATTGAATGGCGGTGTAGGCTCGAAGGGCCGAATGGCCTGCTCCTGCACCTAATTTCTATGTTTCTATGTCCTCCTATTTCTTCAGAGATGCTGCCTGACCCGCTGAGTTACTCCAGCACTCTGTGAAACGTCACCTATCCATGTTCTCCACAGACGCTGTCTGACCCGCTGAGTTACTCTAACCTTTTTGTGTCTGTATGAGGAGGGCTTTGAATGGTCTGCAAGCAGAGAAGAGATAGTGACATTTAAGTGGCTTTTAGATATATGGGCATGCAGGGATTGGTGGGATATGGATCATGTACAGGCAGATAAGAATTGTTGTTCTTGGCATCGTGTTCAGAGCAGACATCGTGGGTTAAGAGCCTGTTCCCATTCGATTTTTAACACTACTGCCAAAAACAAAAACATTTGTTTCCACTCATGTTATTCACTGGAGTTTAGAAGGGGGCATCTTATAGAAACATATAAAATTATAAAAGGACTGGACAAGCGAGATGCAGGAAAAATGTTCCCGATGTTGGGCGAGTCCAGAACCAGGGGCCACAGCCTTAGAATAAAGAGGAGATCATTTAAGACTGAGGTGAGAAAAAACTTTTTTACCCAGAGAGTTGTGAATTTATGGAATTCCCTGCCACAGAGGGCAGTGGAGGCCAAGTCACTGGATGGATTTAAGAGAGAGTTGGAGAGAGCTCTAGGGGCTAGTGGAGTCAAGGGATATGGGGAGAAGGCAGGCACGGGTTATTGATAGCGGACGATCAGCCATGATCACAATGAATAGTGGTGCTGGCTCGAAGGGCCGAATGGCCTCCTGTACCTATTTTCTGTGTTTCTATGTTATGTCTTGGTCGATTGTAAATCCCCAAAAATTCCTGTAACCCTGCACAACTTCCAATGTGTAATAACAAAGGCATTTGTACCTGTCTCGTGTCAGCCCGTTATTTGTTAGTATTTGCTGGAACAAATTTTAGACGATAGATCTGGGGCTTCGCTGATGAATTTTAAAAGGGCCCGTTTTTGATTTGAAATCAACATCCATTTGGCAGTTTGGTGGAGAGGGTCAAACACTTCAAATTCCTGGGCGTGCATATTTCCGAGAATCTTTCCTGGACCCAGCACGCTGATGCAATTATAAAGAAGTACTCTGCCGAGAACATTACGGAGATTCGGCATGTCAAATAGGATTCTCCGTAACTCCTACAGGTGCACGGTAGAGAGCATTCTGACTGGTTGCATCGTGGCCTGGTTCGGCAACTTGAATGTCCAGGAGCGGAAAAGACTGCAAAACGTTGTGACCACTGCCCTGTCCATCACCGGCTCTGACCTCCCCACCGTTGAAGGGATCTATCGTTGTCACTGCCTCGAAAAGGCAGCCAACATCATCAAGGACCCACACCACCCTGGCCACACACTCATCTCACCCCTGCCATCAGGAAGAAGGTACAGGAGCCTGAAAACTGTAACGTCCAGGTTCAGGAACAGCTGCTTCCCCACAGCCATCAGACTACTAAACACGACAACAAAGCTCTGAACTACAATAGACTATTATTATTGCACTATATTTGTTATTTATTGAGTATGTGTGCATGTGTAGAAACACATTTTGAACTTTTTATCTTCTCCTGTTATGTATTATATTTACATATTCTGTCGTACTGCAGCAAGCAAGAATTTCATTGTCCTATCTGGGAAACATGGCAATAAACCTCTCTTGACTCTAGACTCTTGAATCTGTGGACTGTATGGATTTCTTGTAGACCCCAGGTAGTTATCAGGCAAAGTTCGACAGACAGACAGACAGACAGACACTTTATTAATCCCCTCAGGGAAATTCAGAGTTGCCATTTGCAGCATACCAATAAAAGACACCATATTAAAAAATAATTGAACATAAAACATAAAAAACAGCTCCCCACAATGGTTCCCACTGTAAGGGAAGGCAGCAAAGTCCAGTCCTCTTCCCCTTGTTCACCCATGGTCGGGCCTAAGATATGTTTGTATCCAATCTCACCTATATTAGTTTTAGTTTAGAGATACAGCGTGGAAACAGGTACGTTAGCCATGCCGACCATCATTCACGCTGCTTCTATGTTATCCCACTTTCTATTCTGGGGAGAAGGCAGGAACGGGGTACTGATTGGGGATGATCAGCCATGATCACATTGAATGGCGGTGCTGGCTGGAAGGGCTGAATGGCCTCCTCCTGCACCTATTGTCTATTGTCTATTCCACTCCCTACACAAGAAGGGCACATTTTACCAAGGCCAATTCACCGACAAACCTGTAAGTCTTTGGAGTGTGGAAGAAACCGGAGTCCCCGGAGGAAACCCACGTGGTCCATGGGAGAACGTGCAAACTCTACACAGACAGCACCCGCACTCAGTGTCGAATCCGAGTCACTGGCGCTCTTAGTCAGTAACTCTACCGCTGTCCACTGTGCTGCCCCTTTTCTCCCATCATACCCACAATCTGTGTGGAGAAGGGCACCAGCATAATGTGTGCGGGGATCGCTGGTTGGCACGGACTCAGTGGGCTGTAGGGCCTGTCCTCACCTATTCACATTCTCTACAGTTGCTGCCTGACCCGCTGAGTTACTCCAGCACTCTGTGAAACGTCACCTATCCATGTTCGCCACAGATGCTGCCTGACCCGCTGAGTTACTCCAGCACTCTGTGAAACATCACCTATCCATGTTCCCCACAGATGCTGCCTGACCCGCTGAGTTACTCCAGCACTCTGTGAAACGTCACCTATCCATGTTCTCCACAGATGCTGCCTGACCCGCTGAGTTACTCCAGCACTCTGTGAAACGTCACCTATCCATGTTCTCCACAGATGCTGCCTGACCCGCTGAGTTACTCCAGCACTGTGTGTCACCAGTGTTTCTCATTCTGCTAACTTTGGGTGTGGAAGGTTTGTGCGGCCAGCTGGAAGAAGGCGATGTACAAAACACTATGAATGCAGCGACCTACATTTCTGTTGGCCCGGGATTGAGCTTTTATCAGCCAAGCTGGCTGAGAGCTTGTGGAATTTGACGTGTTCAGTGGATCTGATTTCACTGGAACATGGATTTTACTTCGGAGTCACGTGAGTGACTACGTGAATAGAAGCCCGTACAGCCGTTGGTGTGTCATGACGTCAGACGCTGGTGCAGTCGGCCGGTTGGAGCAGCAGCGCTCCTCCGAGCGGTAAGTTTAAACAGGTTACACGAAAAGCTGGAGAATTCAGCGGGTGCAGCAGCATCTAAGGAGCGAAGGAGATGGGGACGTTTCGGGTCGAGACCCTTCTTCAGACTTCACCCTCCATTCTCCAGCATCTGCAGTTTTCATTAACAGGTTTAAACGGAGGTAAGGTTTGTTGAAATACTTTACCACAGGTCATTTTCTGCGACGGTTGGGAGTAGATATGTTGCAGAAAGGGAAGAAGGTGTCGGCGAGGCGCTCCGGGGGTAGAAAGGAGAGTGACCAGGAGAGTGTTGAGGATGGAGGCCCGTCTGGTACACCTGGTCCGGTGCTGGCTACACAGCCAGTGGTTGCGGACCCACTGCCGGGGGGCAGTGGAGGCTTGCACAGTAGGGTGGAAGGCCACTGGCAAGTCTCTGTGGCCCGTAGATGAGTCGGGCCTGGAGGTTATACCCTCCATAGGAGAGTCAGTTTGCTCACGGCTCTCCCACGTCGAGATTCTATTACAAAAGAATGCTCGACAGGGACCAGCTCCGGGAGGAGGAGTGGTGCCCAAGCCAGACTGATGGAGAGCTTGTGCTAGCAGCACCTGTTTCAGGGCTGTAGAACTATCCTGCCTGTGAGGAGGTTGTTCCAGCTCCGTGAGGAGGAGTGGTGCCCAAGCCAGGCTGATGGAGAGCTTGTGCTAGCAGCACCTGTTTCAGGGCTGCAGAACTATCCTGCCTGTGAGGAGGATGTTCTATCAGGGCCGTTTGCTGACACTGTTTCTATGCTGGGGGAGAGCAAGGTGTTCGGTTGGAGGTAATTCCGAACATTGCTGGGAAGTTTGCTGAGCGTAGAGAGGCAGGAAAGGCGATTGATGTAGAATTGGCCGAAGCCATTCAGTATATGCTCTCCCACCAGTTACAGGAGCTAGCTATGGATGAAGTAGCAAAAAACTATAAAGCTCCTGTTAATTGTGATCTCCTGAAGGTACCGGTGGTTAATCACCAAACTTGCATAGATGGGTTTGCCTGCTAGGGCCCAGGAGATGAAGTTTTTAAAAAGTGCTTAAACTGTTGTAAGCAGGTATTACAGCTGTGGTGAAAGTTATTGATACAAATGATATGGTTGAAGCACACCAGGATGAACTGGGACTCCTTTGTAATGCATTTTGAAATTAATAATGTCGGGAGGGCCGCTATTAGGCCAGTGCTAACCCGAATTTGGCGAGTTGTGCAAACCGACCAGTGTACCACCACGAAATCTGTTGTTTGGTGGTAACCTTGCAAAAAGGGTCAAAGACTGTTATGAGGTTGTTATAACCATGGCCCTCATTAAGCCAGCTGGAAGCAAGGCAAAAAAGGTTCTCTACAAGAAGTCGAGGACAACAAGGCCGCAAGGAAAGATGCTGGTAAGGAATATAACATTTGACAGACGATGAATTAACTGATGTTCCTGTTCAAATTGGGGAAGGTTAAAATTGTTCTCAAACAATGGCAGCAGTTGACATCAGATTTGTTCATACTTAGTGTATTGAAGGGGTGAAAAATTGGATTTTACTATGACAGTCTACCTAATCAACATTTTCCTAGTCGTAAACTTATTTTTCAGATGAGGAAAATGTGCTTATTCAAGCAGAGATTCAGTCGTTACATAAGAAGGGGTAATTGAGCCTTCTGTCTATCAAAGTCAACAATTTCTGTCAAGTATATTTCCCAGATCTAAAAAGGCTGGGGGATGTAGAATTATTCTGGATTTATCGAATTTGAACAAATTTGTTTGTTATAGGCATTTCAAAATGGAGAACTTTACCACGGGCAAACATCTAGTGTCCAAAGGGTATTATATGGCAACCATTGATTTAAAGAATGCGTATTACGCAGTGTCTATTCATGGTGATGATAGAAGATATTTGAAATTTATTTGGATGACTGAGCTGTGGCAATTCAGGACATTGCCGAATGGATTAACTTCAGCTCCTAGATTATTTACTAAATTGGTAAAACCTGTGTTAGCATTGCTTAGAGCTCAGGGGCATGTGGTAATGGCCTATTTAGATGATTTCTGATTGTTGGAAAGACTCATGCTGAAACTCAATCATCAGTTTCAGTTGTTAAAATCACTTTTGAACAAATGGGATTTGTTATTCACCCAGGTAAATCTAAATTATCACCAGTCCAAATTATTGATTATCTGGGATTTACCATTAATTCCAATCACATGTTGGTAACTTTGCCCAGAGATAAATTGAATCAGTTAATTGAGGACTGTGTTAATCTCGTTGGAGAACAACGGCCTTTGATTAGACAAGTAGCCAGTTTTATTGGGAAGTTGTTGCAGCCTTTCCAGCTGTGCAGTATTGTCCTCTGCATTATCAACAATTACAACCATCAAAGGAACAGGCACTGAGAATACAAAGGGGCTATTTTTGATAGGCCTATGCAGTTGTCAGCTGGGGCGATTGCTGACATATAATGGTGGATAGTACATGTTTCAAAAAAAAAAAAAAAAAAAAAAAATTTAAGGAAGGTTTCGTGGAATCACCGTCACTGATATTACAGACTGATGTGAGTGCACTGGGTTGGGGTGCAACAGATATGTCTTCTAGTTGTGGAGGCAGATGGAATGTGGATGAGACATCGCTTCCTCAATTAAGAGGGATTGATTATTTAGAGTTGTTGGGCACCTGGTATGGGCTCAAAGCTTATTGTTCTACAAGGAGGGATCTGCATGTGCAGCTCAGATTCACAACACCACAGCAGTGGCATATGTAAACCACATGGGTGGAGTTAAGTCACAGTCTTGTGATAGACTGGCTAACCAGATTTGGAGCTGGTGTATTGACCAAAATATCTGGCTTTCAGCACTTTATTTGCCAGGAAGAGGTCACGTCAGTTAATGACAACATTGAATGGATGTTAAATCAGGATGTGTTTAACCAAATGATTGATCAGTATGCATTGCCAGATATTGACTTGTTTGCATCTCGATTAAATCATCAGTTACCTAGATATGTTTCATGGTAACCAGATACTGGGGCAGTAGCAGTGGATGCATTTTCGCTGCATTGGGGGAGGAATGTTTGTGTATGTATTTCCTTCATTCTGTCTCATCAGCAGATGTTTGCAAAAGATCAAGGAGGACTCCGCTTCAGGGGTATTGGTAGTGCCAGATTGGCCTACACGAGCATGGTTTCCCGTTGTATTACAAATGGCTAGGGAGCCTTACATGCTTATGCCCAAGAATAAAAATCTACTGGTAAATCCAGTCACTGGGGATCAACATCCTTTATAGGATCGTATTGATCTGTTAATTATCAGATTTTAAGGAGGCCATACCTGGGGAGAGGACTGTCTCATCGGACGGTGGATGTTCTCACGTCGGCCTGCAGGGATAGTACACAGCAGCAATATATCACCTATATAAGGAAGTGGGAGCAATTCTGCCTACAGCAAGATATTGTATATCACACGGCAGGGATCACGGATGTATTGGAGTTTGTCAACTCTTTATTTTGACCAAAAAATTAAGTTACAGTGCAATTAATTCAGCCAGAAGTGCTCTGTCTTCTTATTTACCTATGAATGCAGAATTGCATACAGTAGGGACACATCCGTTAGTTCACGATTCATGAAGGGAGTTTTCAATTCTAATCCTCCTAAACTCAGGTATGCCGGTATTTGCAATGTGAGTGAGGTTTTTATGCTTCTTCGTCAGTGGGCTCCGGTTACAAGCCTATCTATAGCCAAATTAACTATGAAGGTGGTCATGCTTCTGGTGTTGGTTTCAGCCCAACGTGTACAAACATTGCAAAAGCTACGGCTAGATAGAATGCATGTGTCGGCTGATGCCATTATATTTTATGTCTATGATTTGCTTAAACATAATAAAAGAGGCATGACAGGATGTAAGATGGTGTTTTCAGCATACCCGCAGATGATCGCTTCTGTATAGTCTCACATTTATCTCTTTACATTGAGATTACTAAACCTCTGAGAGGAACAGAGTTGGCTTTGTTTATTAGTCACAAAAAACCACACAGTAAGGTGTCGGTGCAAACGATTTCAAGGTCCTCGCGGCCGCAGGATGGTCCAGTGAGCTAACTTTTCAGAGGTTTTGTCACAAGCCGATTTCAAGGCTCGGGGTGTTTGCTGATTCTGGTGTCAGTACTGTTACATTTTTCCCCTGAGTTAGAGGGGTTTGTTATGATTTGTTTGTAAATAAACTGTTATTTCATTTAACAAATGTATTACTGATGCATGATTGATTGTTAACGACTTTTGAGTCAATCCAGGCAGTGTGAACGTCGGATTTGAGTCTGCGGCGTGAATTCACAGTGCTTTGAAGTCTTCACGTAGTCACTCACGTGACTCCGAAGTAAAATAGTAAGATTAAACGAGAACTTACCAGTTTGAAGTTTGATCTTTATTTTATGAGGAGTCGAGTTGAGGGACTACGTGCCCTCCGCTCCCACCCTCATAGATCTCATCTGGTAGTTCTAGTTTTATCATCTTACCGTTATACTTCGGTCATTGTTAGCTGTGAATTCATTCCGCTGCTTTGAAGATTCTCGCACCAACGGCTGTACGGGCTTCTATTCACGTAGTCCCTCAACTCGACTCCTCATAAAATAAAGATCAAACTTCAAACTGGTAAGTTCTCGTTTAATCTTACTAGTTTAGTTTAGTTTAGAGATACAGCGTGGAAACAGGCCCTTCGGCCCACCGAGTCCGCGCCGACCAGCGCTCCCCGCACACTAACATTATCCTAAACACACTAGGGACAATTTACAATTATACCAATTGACCAACAAACCTGCACGCCTTTGGAGTGTGGGAGGAAATCGAAGATCTCAGAGAAAACCCACGCAGATCATAGGGAGAACGTAAAACTCCACACAGACAGTACCCGTAGTCTGGATGGAACCCGGGTCTCTGGCGCTGTGAGGCAGCAACTCTACCTCTGCGCCACCGTGACGCCCCCAGTGTTTCTAGATGTCTGGCGGCAATATTCATGGGATGGTGATGTGATCAGTGTGCATTCAACAATAGCAGAGTCGCTGCCTCACAGCGCCAGAGACCCAGGTTCGATCCTGACTACGGGTGCTGTCTGTACGGAGGTTGTACTTTCTCCCCATGACCTGTGTGGGTTTTCTCCAGGTGTTCCGGTCTCCTCTTACACTCCAAAGACGAGCAGGTTTGTAGGTTAATTGGCCACAGTAACGATCGCAAATTGTCCCTAGTGTGTGTACGATAGTGTCAGTGTACAGGACTCACTAGTCGGCATGGACTAGGTGGGCTGAAGGGTCTGTGAGTTTGCGCTGTATCTCTAAACTAAACTGAACTGAGAACACATTATCTGGTCACAGAACCTACACAGAATTTACACTGATCCCATCTGCCCACGTTGTGCCAGACCCCTCTCACCCCATCCTATCCATGTACCTGTCCAAATGTTTTTGAAACGTTATGATAATACCTTCCTCAACAACCTCCTCCATCAGCTCATTCCATGCACCCATCACCCTTCAAGTTCCCGTTAAATCCCCCCACACCCCCTCCCAAACACCTTAAACCTACGTCCTCAGATTCTTTCAAAAAGTTGTGACCACTGCCCAGTCCATCATCGGCTCTGACCTCCCCACCATCGAAGGGATCTATTGCAGTCGCTGACTCAAAAAGGCTGGCAGCATCATCAAGGACCCACACCATCCTGGCCACACACTCATCTCTCTGTTGCCATCGGGAAGAAGGCACAGGAGCCTGAAAACTGTAATGTCCAGATTCAGGAACAGCCTCTTCCCCACAGCCATCAGGCTACTAAACACGACATTTGATTGGGGACGATCAGCCATGATCACATTGAATGGCGGTGCTGTCTTGAAGGGCCGAAGGACCTCCTCCTGCACCCATTTTCTATGTTTCTATGACATCAAACAAACTCTGAATAATAACAGCCTATTGCACCTTATGTTTATTTATTGTGTATATATATGGTCTATGCTATATAGACACACTGAACTGTAATCTCCTGTTCTGTATTGTGTTTACATATTGTGTTGTGCTGCACCAAGCAAGAATTTCATTGTCCTATCTGGGACACATGACAATAAAACTCTCTTGACTCTTGACGGTGGGTGGACCGATTGTTTTCTTTGGAGCGTAGGACGTTGAGGGGAGATTTGATAGAAATATATAAAAATGATACAGAGTTGACGTGGATAAGCTTTTCCCATTGAGGGTAGGGAAGATTCAAACAAGAGGGCATGACATGAGAATTAAGGGACAGAAGTTTAGGGGTAACGTGAGGGGGAACTTCTTTACTCAGAGGGTGGTGGCTGTGTGGAATGAGCTTCCAGCACAGGTGGTGGAGGCAGGATCGATTTTAACATTTAAAAGTAAAGTGGATAGGTATATGGCCGTGAAGGGAATGGAGGGGTATGGTCTGAGTGCAGGTAGATGGGACTAGGGGAAAACAAATGGTCGGCACGGACTGGAAGGGCCGAGAGGGCCTGTCTCCGTGCTGTAATTGTTATATGGTTTATATGGTTATATGATGGGAGATATAGATAGGGTAAACAGTCAGAACCTTTTCCCCAGGGCGGAAATGTACAACACTGGCATGGGCCGCGGAACCGGGAGGGGCAGGGGGTGGCTGGGCGGGCTGCAGCAATGAGGGGGTGGGGGTCAGCAACTCACCGCGGTAGGGACGGGCCAGTGAACGTGATGGGGGGCTGGGGTGGAGGGAGAGTGGAGGCTTCCCACACTCACACATGGAGTCGTGTGGAAACGAGCGACAGAAGGTGGGGCCCGGGATCTGAGAGCACGACGAGGTCAAGGGGTCGGACTAACGGAGAACGTTGCTGAACGACACAACCTTCCTGCTCCTATTTATAGAAGAATCAGGGACAAAAAAACACACAGAGAGCAGCCATGTCAAACACTGGCTAACCCCAGATAGATTCCAGGGTCAACTCTGGTCTCACACCAGGAAGGATGTCGAGAGTACAGGAGCAAGGATTTGAGTACAGGAGCAAGGATTTGAGTACAGGAGCAGGGAGGTTCTACTTCAGTTGTACAGGGTCTTGGTGAGACCACACCTGGAGTATTGCGTACAGTTTTGGTCTCCAAATCTGAGGAAGGACATTATTGCCATAGAGGGAGTGCAGAGAAGGTTCACCAGACTGATTCCTGGGATGTCAGGACTGTCTTATGAAGAAAGACTGGATAGACTCGGTTTATACTCTCTGGAATTTAGGAGATTGAGAGGGGATCTTATAGAAACTTACAAAATTCTTAAGGGTTGGACAGGCTAGATGCAGGAAGATTGTTCCCGATGTTGGGAAGTCCAGGACAAGGGGTCACAGCTTAAGGATAAGGGGGAAATCCTTTAAGACCGAGATGAGAAAGACTTTTTTCACACAGAGAGTGGTGAGTCTCTGGAACTCTCTGCCACAGAGGGTAGTTGAGGCCAGTTCATTGGCTATATTTAAGAGTGAGTTGGATGTGGCCCTTGTGGCTAAGGGGATCAGAGGGTATGGAGAGAAGGCAGGTACGGGATACTGAGTTGGATGATCAGCCATGATCATATTGAATGGCGGTGCAGGCTCGAAGGGCTGAATGGCCTACTCCTGCACCTAATTTCTATGTTTCTATGAGAGTTCGTAGGGAGGCCAGAATGGGTGAGCAATGAAAGTCTCAGTCATGCATAGACTCGCGGGCTATCTAAGGGCCTGACCTAATCGGCGAGTTAAGAAGATTGGCTTCGACCTTCAAGCACGAGGGCACACTTGCTGCAAAACCGCGCGCTGGATCGACCGACCGCGCACACATGCATGCACACACACACTCACACACGCACGCACACACGCAAGCGCACACACACGCACGCACGCACACGCACACACACACACATACACACACAAGCACACACACGCACGCACACACACGCAAGCACACACGCACGCACGCACGCACGCACGCACGCACACGCACACACACACACACGCACGCACACGCGCACGCACGCACGCACACACACACACGCGCGCGCGCACACACGCACATGCACACGCACACGCACACGCACGCACACACACACATACACACACACACACATACATATACACACACACACACACACACACACATCGCGAAGGTGTGGTTCAGGGAAAGCAGGGGAGCGCTGTCTGCGTTATTGACGAGGAGGGTAAATGGCTTCCACACCCGCGGGGTAGGAGAAGGGGGGAGAAGGAGAGAGAAGGGGAGAGAAGGGAGAGAGGGGGGTAGAAGGGGAGAGAACGGGAGAGAAGGGAGAGAGGGGGGTAGAAGGGGAGAGAACGGGAGAGAGGGGAGAGAGGGGGGGAGAAGGGGAAAGATGGGAGAGAGGGGAGAGAAGGGAGAGAGGGGGGGGAGAAGGAGAGAAGGGGAAAAGGCGAAAGAAGGAGAGGGGAGAGAAGGGGAGAGAGAGGGGGGAGAAGGGGAGCGAGGGAGAGAGGGGAGAGAAGGGGAGAGAGGGGGGGAGAAGGGGAGAGGAGAGAAGGGGAGAAAAGGGGAGAGAAGGGGAGATAAGGGGAAACATAGAAACATAGAAATTAGGTGCAGGAGTAGGCCATTCGGCCCTTCGAGCCTGCACCGCCATTCAATATGATCATGGCTGATCATCCAACTCAGTATCCTGTACCTGCCTACTCTCCATACCCCCTGATCCCTTCAGCCACAAGGGCCACATCTAACTCCCTCTTAAATATGGCCAATGAACTGGCCTCAACTACCCTCTGTGGCAGAGAGTTCCAGAGACTCACCACTCTCTGTGTGAAAAAAGTCTTTCTCATCTCGATCTTAAAGGATTTCCCCCTTATCCTTAAGCTGTGACCCCTTGTCCTGGACTTCCCCAACATCGGGAACAATCTTCCTGCATCTAGCCTGTCCAACCCCTTAAGAATTTTGTAAGTTTCTATAAGATCCCCTTTCAATCTCCTAAATTCTAGAGAGTATAAACCGAGTCTATCCAGTCTTTCTTCATAAGACAGTCCTGACATCCCAGGAATCAGTCTGGTGAACCTTCTCTGCACTCTCTCAATGGCAATAATGTCCTTCCTCAGATTTGGAGACCAAAACTGTACGCAATACTCCAGGTGTGGTCTTACCAAGACCCTGCACAACTGAAGTAGAACCTCCCTGCTCCTATACTCAAATCCTTTTGCTATGAAAGCTAACATACCATTCACTTTCTTCACTGCCTGCTGCACCTGCATGCCTACTTTCAATGACTGGTGTACCATGACACCCAGGTCTCGCTGCATCTCCCCTTTTCCTAATCGGCCACCATTTAAATAATAGTCTGCTTTCCTGTTTTTGCCACCAAAGTGGATAACCTCACATTTATCCACATTATACTGCATCTGCCAAACATTTGCCCCACTCACCCAGCCTATCCAAGTCACCTTGCAATCTCCTAGCATCCTCCTCACAGCTAACACAGCCCCCCAGCTTAGTGTCATCCGCAAACTTGGAGATATTGCCTTCAATTCCCTCATCCAGATCATTAATATATATTGTAAATAGCTGGGGTCCCAGCACTGAGCCCTGCGGTACCCCACTAGTCACTGCCTGCCATTGTGAAAAGGACCCGTTTACTCCTACTCTTTGCTTCCTGTTTGCCAGCCAGTTCTCTATCCACATCAATACTGAACCCCTAATGGCGTATGCTTTAAGTTTGTATACTAATCTCTTATGTGGGACCTTGTCGAAAGCCTTCTGGAAGTCCAGATATACCACATCCACTGGTTCTCCCTTATCCACGCTACTAGTTACATTCTCGAAAAATTCCACAAGATTCGTCAGACATGATTTACCTTTCGTAAATCCATGCTGACTTTGTCCAATGATTTCACCACTTTCCAAATGTGCTGCTATCCCATCTTTAATAACTGACTCTAGCAATTTCCCCACTACCAATGCTAGACTAACTGGTCCCCCGTTTTCTCTCTCCCTCCCTTCTTAAAAAGAGGGGTTACATTTGGTACCCGCCAATCCTCAGGAACTACTCCAGAATCTAAAGAGTTTTGAAAGATTATCACTAATAACCATATAACCATATAACAATTACAGCACGGAAACAGGCCCTCTCGGCCCTTCCAGTCCGTGCCGACCATTTGCTTTCCCCTAGTCCCATCTACCTGCACTCAGACCATACCCCTCCATTCCCTTCATGTCCATATACCTATCCACTTTACTCTTAAATGTTAAAATCGATCCTGCCTCCACCACTTCTGCTGGAAGCTGATTCCACACAGCCACCACCCTCTGAGTAAAGAAGTTCCCCCTCACGTTACCCCGAAAACTCTGTCCCTTAATTCTCATGTCATGCCCTCTGTTGTTTGAAAACTTCCCTACCCTCAATGGGAAAAACGTATCCACGTCAACTCTGTCTATATCCCTTTCATCATTTTAAAGACCTCAATCAAGTCCCCCCCCCTTAACCTTCTGCGCTCCAAAGAATAAAGACCTAACTTGTTCAACCTTTTCTCTGTACATAGTTGCTGGAACCCTGGCAACATTCTAGTAAATCTCCTCTGTACTCTCTCTATTTTATTGACATCCTTCCTATAACTAGGCGACCAAAATTGTACACCATACTCCAGAATTGGTCTTAATAACCAATGCCTTGTACAATTTTTACATTATCTTCCTACTCCTATATTCATTGCTCTGATTTATAAAGGCCAGCACACCAAAGGCTTTCTTTACCACCCTATCTACAATGCGATTCCACCTTCAGGGAAACTATGCCACAGTTATTCCTAGATCCCTCTGTTCCACAGCATTCCTCAATTCCCTACCATTTACCATTGTACGTCCTATTTTGATTTGTCCTGCCTAGATGTAGCACTTCACACTTATCAGCATTATCAAACTCCATCATCCCATCTTTCAGCCCACTATTTTCAAATGGCCCAAATCTCTCTGTAGACTTTGAAATTCTACTTCATTATCCACAACACCCACCTATCTTAGTATCATCTGCATATTTACTTATCCAAATTTTCCACCCCATCATCCAGATCATTGATGTACATGACAAACAACAGTGGACAACACAGATCCCTGAGTCACCCACTGGTCACCGGCTTCCAACCTGTCAAACAGCCATCCACCATTACTCTCTGACATCTCCCATTCAGCCACTGTTGAATCCATCTTGCTACTCCGCCATTAACACCCAAAGATTGAACCTTCTTAACCAACCTTCCATGGGGAACCTTGTCAAAGGCCTTACTGAAATCCATATAGACAACATCCACTGCTTTACCCTCATCAATTTCCCTAGTTACCGCTTCAAAAAATTCAAGAAGGTTTGTCAAACAATAATGTATCCACTATTTCTGGGGCTACTTCCTTAAGTACTCTGGGATGCAGCCTACCTGGCCCTGGGGATTTATCGGCCCTTTAATCTATTCAATTTACTCCAACACACTTTCCGACTAACTGGTTTCACACAATTCTCCTTTGAACCCGCGGTCACCTGCTATTTCCGGCAATTATTTGATGTCTTCCTTAGATGAAGACGGAATAAAACACAAATCTCTCTATTCAATTGGGTCGCCAGTATCCTTGTTCCCTTGATCAACTCACTGTTTTGACTGCAAGGGGACCTTATCATTTGATTCATCTATTATCTTGTCTCTTCACATATCTATAAAAACTTTTGCAGTCATTTTTATGTCTCTCCCATTTTTCTTTCATAATCTATTTTTCCTTTCTAATTAAGCCCTTTGTCCTCCTCTGCTGGTCTCTGAATTCTCCCTGTCCTCTGGTAGGCTGATTTTTCTGATACTTTGTATGCATCATCCTTTGCTTTGATTCTATCCTGTTTTCTCTTGTTTTCACGGATGCACTACCTTACCCAGATTTTTTCTTTTGCCAAATATGGGATGAACAATTTTTGTAGTTCAATCCATGCAGTCTTTAATTGTCTTCCATTGCTATCCACGTCACCCTTTTGATTAATTGTCCAGTCAATCTTGGCCAATTCACGTCTCATACCTCAAAGTTACCTTTCTTTTAGTTCTGATCCAGTGTTTCTGAAGTAACAAATGTCAATCTCCATCCATGAAGAAACAATATGGTAACTCTTTCCCCATGGGGCACGTTACAACAAGACGGTAAACTACAACTTCCTCATTTACTCAATACCAGTCTAGTTTAAATAATAGCTGCTCTCTCGTTGGTTACTCTCATGTTGAGTTTAGATAACTACCCGCATACATTCCAAAAAATCCTTTCCTACGAACCCCTGCCAATTTGATTCTCCCAATTATATGTGATTGAAGTCACAAATTATAACTGTTTTGCCTTTGTCGCACGATTTCTAATTTTGCTGTTTGATACCCCTATCCAACTTCACTGCTACTGTTTGGTTGGCCTGTACACTACACCCACCAGCGTTTTGCCCCTTAGTGTTTTGCAGCTCTACCATACGATTCCACAGCCTCCAAGCTAATGTCCTTCCTTTCCATTACGTTAATGCTCCTCTCTTAAACAGCAACGATACCCTCCTCCTTTTCCTTTCTCTCTATCCCTCTAATATTGAATATCCCTGGATGTTAGTCCCAGACTACGTCTCCTGGAGCATGTCTCCATGATCCCAACTTTATCTTTAATATAGAAAGAAGTAGGAGAGGGGAGAGGTGGGGGGAGAAGGGGGGAGAAGGGGGAAACAAGGGGTGGAGTGGGAGTGAGGGTGGAGGAAGTGGAGCGTGGGGAGGAGAAGGGGAGAGGAGGGGTGGGAGAAGGGGAGAGGGGGGAGAGAGGGGAGAAGGGGGAGAGAGGGGAGAGAGAGAGGGGGCGTGATGGGGAGAGGGGAGAAGAGGGGGGGGAGAGTGGGGGGAGGAGGGGAAAGGGGGGGGAAGGGGAGAGGGGAGAAAGTGGAGAGAAGAAAGGGGGAGGATGGGGAAGAGAGGGGGAGAGAAGGGAAAAAGGGGGAGTGAGTGAAGGGTGGGAGAAGGGGAGAGGAGAGAAGGGGGGAGAGGGGGAGAGGGGGAGTGAAGGGAAGAGAAGGGGAGAAGAGGGGGGGGAGATGGGGCGAGAGAAGGCTGGAGAAGGGAGAGAGGGGAGAGAATGGGGGAGAAGGGGGGAGATGGGGGAGAAAGGGGGTATCGATTTTCCCACGGCGACCTATTTTTACTCGCGGTGATTTATTTTATCATCTTTGTAGAAAATGGCACGGACCTAGCTGAGCCTCGCGTACGCGAGAATAATTCGAGCATGATGGAGAGTGACGAACAAGAACCTCCACATAGAAACATTAGAAACATAGAATTGGTGGCAGGAGCAGGCCAGTTCGGCCTTAGAGCCTGCACCGCCTTTCATTATAGCATGGCTCTGATCATCCCAATTCTGTATCCCGTACCTGCCTTCTCTCCATACCCCCTGTTCCCTTCAGCCACATGGGCCACATCCAACTCCATCTGAAATTGGCCAACGAACTGGCCTGAACTACCTTTTCTGTGGCAGTGAATTCACAGATTTCACCATCTCTGTTGTGAAAAAACGATTTTTCATCTCGGTCTAAGACTTCCCTTAACCTTAAACTGTGACCCTTGTCCTGGACTTCCCCAACATCAGAACTAGTGCGGGGAAAACATTCCTTTGCATCCTAGCATGTCCAACCCCTTAAGAATTTTATAAGTCTCTATGAGATCCCCCCTCAATCTTCTAAATTCTAGCGAGTACAAGCCAAGTCTATCCAGTCTTTCTTCATATGGAAGTCGTGCCATCCCACGATCTCGTGGCGACCATGCTGCAAGTATGGGTCGCGGGCAAACTCGCCAGAATGCGCAGTAGAGGTCGCCCAGGTGGGACAGGCCCTTGCAGGGGAGGGGAAGGGGGAAAGTCGATTCTGTGTGAGAACATGTTCACAATCCTGTGGTGAAAAAACAAGGAGAAGCTGTTCAAGAGACCTACAACTACATGGACTTCGGGTGATCACACTAGAGGCAATCGGCTGAGAGTGTTGAGACAGGGCTTCAGGAGACCCTTCACAAAGAGGGCTGGGCCCAGCACTGAAGGGGAAACCTTGTAAAAGTCTGGGAGAAAGGGCAAGGCTATAGGAGAGAGACACACAAAATGCTGGAGTAACTCAGTAAGGCAGCATCTCTGGAGAAAATGAATGGGTGACGTATCTATAGACAATAGACAATAGGGGCAGGACTAGGCTATTCGGCCCTTCGAGCCAGCACCGCCATTCAATGTGATCATGGCTGATCATCCCCAATCAGTACCCGTTCTGCCTTTTTTTCCCCAAATGATCCCCTGACTCTGCTATTTTAAGCGCCTATCTAGCTTCTTTTGAATGTATCCAGTGAACGGCCTCAACGCATTGAGGCCCGGAGAAATTCCACAGACCCAAACCTCTTGTGAGAAAAAGTGTTTCTTTAGCTTATATGGGCTTACTCTTATTCTTAATAATGGGGCCCTGGTTCTCTTCTTCTTCTTTCGGTGTGGCGTGCTCAGCCTAAAGTTGTTGGACAACTTGTTCTATTTGATCTTCCATTTGTGCACATCGAGTTGATTGCATTAGTCGAAACAGGGCGTGAAGGTTGCAATCTTCCACCCCCGCCCCATGGTTCTGGACTCACCAAATCGGGACAATGTTTCTGCTCTTGCGTGTCCAAGCCCTTAACAATAATATATTATTACCCATATCACACATCTGAGGTATGCTTTTACAAAATTGTATTCCCTTCGTTTTTACTGCCAGCAGGGGGGTTAACAGGGGAATATTTTCTTGTATTTTCCCCTTTCTGCGAAGCATATGGACTTTTCCTGTTTAAAACGCGGGGAATTAGTCTTATATTCATGGTTTCACATCCGGGAACTTGCACGTGACGGAAAACGTGACGCACTGCGTTGGGAAAATTTAGAATATTCAAACGCCTGTCAGGAAGACGGCCGCGTTCCATTTTGGTTAAATTTTACGTGGTTGTCCGCGAGCTGAGATGTTCAGATTTTCCTCTAGATGTATGTATGGGTAATAATAACAATATTGACTGTCCTCTTTTCGAGAGTTACGGACATATATTGCCCTCAACTGATCCCTATTGCACTCGTCCTTTCGACTCGGGCAATATGAATCTACTTCAGGCAAATTTATGTCGTAATCCCCCTCATGGCCGTTCAATATTCTATTAAATTATTGCCGCGGAAAATGCGCGTTTTTGGTCCTGTCAAAATACCAAACTAATATTGGCCCAGGTAAAAACTACCTCGTATAGGTAAATATATCTTATATGGTTTCAATGAGATATCCTCTCAACCTTCTAAACTCCAGTGTACAAGCCCAGCCGCTCCATTCTCTCAGCATGTGACAGTCCCACCATCCCGTGAATTAACCTTGTGAACCTACGTTGCACTCCCTCAATAGTATTGTTTTGGGTCAGGACCCTTCTTCAGAGATGCTGCCTGATCCACTGAGTTACTCAAGCATTTGTTTCAATTTTCTGTATAAATGAGCGTCTGCAGTTCCTTCCTACACAAGGTAAAAGGGGACCTAGGAGGGTGCTGGTTCAAAGAGATGGGCTAGGCTCGATGGGCCAAATGGCCGCTATTCACTACACCCATCGACTCCAGCGGCAATATTGGTGCCAATCGCATCTCCCTGCATGCCAACATCTCCAGCGCAACGCAACCCATCTTGCCACACA